>CAMZMU010000042.1:55157765-55298747 GCA_947311845.1 Poa pratensis
ACGGTAGATCATCTCCTTCACCTGCGCCAGCGCTTCCGTGTCCGGCTCGTACCGGGGGACGTCGTCGCAGCCGTTGTTGACAGAGCTCCGGCCGTCAAAGCTGATGCTCGACGAGGTGCTGCTCAGAGACGGCTTCGTCCGCTTGGCGGACGGCGCAGTGGTGTTGAACGCGATCTGAATGCCGCCGTCTCCGGTGCTGGTGGACGCGAGGAGGCTACAGAGAGGGTTCTCCTGGTCCACGGCCGTGCATGGTGGCTCTGCGGCTCTCCGCTTTCTGCTCGACTTGCGTTGTCTTCTCCCAGTACTGCCGTTACCTTCTTCCCACTGGCTTTTCGTTGTCGTCGCTGCCGCTGTCATCCCGGTCGGCGCGTCGGCCGCGTCGTCGTTGCCGGCACGGTCAACGGCGGCAGCGGCGCCGTTTGTGAAGGAAGGTGCTGCAGGTACAGTAGCCAACGTGACAGCCAGTGCAGCTGGTACGAGGTCGTAGTCCGGAGGCATCCCCATCGCGCCCTGATGGCGATGGTGATGCTGCTGTCGCTGCACGACAACCCCGTCCACGTCGGCGTAGGCAGGCGTGGCGGGCCCGATCGCTCCGTATGCGAGGCTGGCTGCCTCGACTCCGCCGGACATCGGCTTGCCGCCTCCGTACGGCCCCTGGATGCCCTGCAGCTCCATGATGGCCGCCGCGAGCGCCTCGTCTAGCACCAGCCTCTCCAGCACCGTCATGCCGCTCCCGTCGACGACATTACCGACATCACCTGCCGCAGAACTGCCACCGCTGTTCCACGCGCTCTCGCTTAAGATCATGTCGTTGCAGAAGCCATGATCCATCTCGCCACCTAACTGGAAATCGAAATATGCCCCATGCGTGGACGGATTAGCTCGAAGCAACTAGATAGCCTCTTAGCTAGGCAGGCAAATCTGATGAAGAAGCACATACATATTGCAATTAGCTTCGCAAGAGATGATACTGATTGGCAAGAACATGCAAGTGAACGGAGAGATACATATGAATCGATCCATGTACCAAATAAATGGCGCTCGTACTTACCCTTAATGCGACGCAAGTAAGTTGAGCTAGAGCGCACTCCGCCGGTGCTGCTGGTGATGATATGCTCGCTAGTGTGGAGCAACAGAAGGAGCATTCAAGCATTAAACACTCGAGGCAGCAGGGGCAGGGAAGAGGAGGAAGATGCTAATGGCGCAATAAGACAAGAAGCCTGCAGTGTTGAAGCTACTTTTAGGGCCCTGCGCGCAGTGTGTCTAGTGTGCGCGCGCGCTCTCTCTCTCTCTCTCTAGCAAAAGGCTGCAGGCCGGAGGGGAAAGCAAGCAGGCTCTTATATAGAGGCAAGCCAAAGAATAGATGGATACTAGAGAGATAATCTGGTTGCATCTACGACTCTACTTGTTACTAGGACACACTACATCGATGGTCCTCACTCTTGAGTCTTGACATACTCTCGTGTGCAGTGCAGTGATGCACACATCTATCTATAGCCACATACTACAGAACAGCTAGCTCCTGGATATTATCACTCACTTTGGTATGCCTATCTAATTAATGCTCTTGATTATGTGGGTTCTGAAAGATAAGCTTGCTAACATCTATAGGGCTTTTACTTACCAGAGAATAGGGTACTGGTCTCTCTCATGCCTAGCTAGGGCTCCATCTATAGGTAGGGGCAGGCTCAATTATACAAGTACTCCTACTACTTGTATATTAATTGTGTATTGTACTTGTGTGTTCCAATCCTATCATGTAGGGTGAGAGATTTATTTGGATTACTTTGATGACATCTCTTTTTTTTCGCGGGGATACTTTAATTGACATGAGAGGATGGAGAAACTGAAAAAGGCTGCCACTAATTACTTAGCCTAGCTCTGCATGTGGGAGCTATATGATTTGATTATGGTTAAGTGTAAGAAAGAGATATAGGAGAGATCAAAGACTTTGAGCTCATGAGCACCACTGCCCCTTGTCGTCTACACATAAACTCACACAAGCATGTGTGCATATGTGTCAATGTGTGTACATGTAGTGCATGCATTACTTACTCGTAGCTCTAGCCAGCCTAAAAATGACCTTGCCGTATCAACTGTCAGAAGTGCAAAAAGATTTTCACTTTTACTGGCAGCTTTAACTTTGGGCACTTTCATGCCTGCATGTATGCTAGCTGCAGCCTAATGTATGTGGAGTGTATATGATACTATGTTGATACCCGAAGTACATACATGTAGCTAGCTAGGCTCTGGGGGAGGAAGATGTGATAGTGCCACAGTACGTACGCTGTTAAAACTGGAGCTATCAGGGTAGCTTGCTGGGCAGTACATTCGTACGTACTCACCAGCGTAAATATGAGCGTGCAGAACAAATGTGTGGGATACACTGACGGCTCAGATCGCGTGTAGCTAAGCTAGCGACTAGACGCGCGCTGGCCGGCCTTGTGTAAATGTCAGGGTTGACACTGGCCACACGCATCATCCAGAGCTTTCCATGATGTCATTTCGCTACAGGAGTTACTACTACTGTGGAGTGTGGAGAAAATCCGTTTTCGAGTAACCGGCCGCCGGCAGTGACTTGGTTATTAATTTCATTATTGGATGCTGATTTTTATTTGTCTGGACATAGGTAACATTTTCAATCGTTTTCGAGCTCCTTTCAGATTGAAAATGACACCATTTTGAAGTTTTCCAAGTGTTTTCCTCTGAAGA
The DNA here is from genome assembly GCA_947311845.1 of Poa pratensis. Lineage (NCBI taxonomy): Eukaryota > Viridiplantae > Streptophyta > Magnoliopsida > Poales > Poaceae > Poa > Poa pratensis. The sequence continues at coordinate 55,160,478 of CAMZMU010000042.1, forward strand.
ATTTAATTATCGTTGGCAATTGTGGATATACATATTTCTTATCCCTAGAACCTCTAAAATGCCAAGGAAATAGAGCCCTCTAAAATATTGAATTCAAATTTGAAAGTGGTTTTCAAACATTTACATCTCGTAATGTGTCTACAGGTGAAATATACAACTAAAATAAAAGGGAGAAGAGTTGAGCACAACTCACTTGGTTAGGAAAGTGGACGTACGACCCAGCCCCCCGGCTTCAAGTTCTCACGGACCTAGATTCCAGTTCTTATTAGTCCAAAAAAAATCCGTTGTAGGGACTTTCCTACCAGATTCCTTTCAAAAGAAAAGAGGCTAATGTTGGGAATTAATGCACATTTTCCGCATCTGGAAGCATCGATCTGCATCTCATAATCCATCATTGTCTAGTAAAGTTTGATCCTCAATATTGCCAAATCAGAAAATGAATGGATGAAAATCACGGAGATGATTCTTTGAAAAAGAAAGGCCCAAGCTAGAAAGCACGAGTCTTTTTGCTAGTTTATTATCACTAGTTTGGAGAAGATAAATTTCCTCCACGATAACTCACATGCATATAATTTCCCTGAATAATCTATGTATAAGCAGAAGGAATGCACGAACATGACTAACTAAATCTAGATTTTCCTAAGATTGATCATCTATCCTCTTGGCTACCATGCATATATGTACGTCACGTGTGATTCATTAACTACTAGTATAATAAACTAAAAAATTAAAGAAATGGCTAATGAAGTGGTATTAGACAAGGAGGAGAGGACAACCTTGTGTGCACATCATTGCTTTCCACTGATTGATCGAGTGAGATAACAGGAAAGCAACAACCGAGGAAGAGGCAGCTGCTGGTTTGGAATGCCTCGAACAGTGGCAAGTAAGCAACACGACGCCTAATCAGCCATCCAGAGTTCCACACAGGACGTGACAATCTCTCTATCCTCTAGCTGCTGTCATTTTCCTGGAGATGGCAGCAGTAAAACCAAGCAGAAACTTGCAAGAGTGAGATTTGTACAACCTTTGCAGCGTTTTGTTTGTATGTACCTATTCATAGTTTCATACTGCAGAATGTGGGAGAGGTGTGACAAGTTTGGGACTTGTCCTGGGCTTCTGGCTCTGCTGCATTGGGACACCAGATAAAATTAAGAACAGTTAGAAAGCAGACAAGTTTGTGTGTGGGTGTGTAGTGTGCAGCAAGGTGCCAAGGACTGGGTGCAGTTGCTGTTAAAATGGAAGCGGGTATATAATAGTATTATATTATCTCACAGTCTATCCATATCTGCATATTTTAATGGTGAACTATATACATATAATCAGTTGACGTGGCTTGCAGGTAGCTCGACACGGAGCCCCCTCTTGCTGTTAAATCGGCTGCTTGATTTTTCTTACCAACTCGATCGCGATCAATCCACGTCTCCTTCAACAGATCGATCATACATGGATGGACCAGCTTCAAGTTGCAGCGTGCAAACAGGCCTCACAATCTTATACGATCCACGGGAAGCGGTCCCCGGTCGTGAGACGATTGACCCAAGTACAAATGCTCCCACAAACAATAATGTTGATAAGTTAGAAAAAGCAGAACCCCCGACCCCCTCCTCCTTTCCCCACCTACGGTGCTTGGAGGCGATTTTTGGGCGACTTCCCGTGCAGCCAGCTCGCCGCCGGCGATCCGCTCGATTTCTCGCCCTCCGCGGCCGCTCCGGCGGCGGAGGACGGGGAATCGACGGATCCCGGCGTGTACATAGCCTAGGTGTGTGGGGTGCCTGCCGGCGGCGCTGTGGAGATGGCGGCGTGGCCGGAGAGGCTTTTGGTGGCGGCGGTTCCCTCCTCTGTCCTCGGTGCTCCGGTGAGGCCCTGGGCAGATCTGCCGTTGCGGGCGCGGCCGCTGCTCCTCGGAGCCGCGGCGTGCTTTCCCTCGAGCTGGCGGCCGTGGTGGCGACGCTGGTTCTAGATCTTGGGGTCCGGCAGCCTCCACTTCGGTGGATGGTGGTGCTTTTGCTTAACTTTTCTGGGAGTTTGCAGGCGGATCTCTCTCCCCGTCGGTGGTCGCGGTGGGTGCGGTGGAAGATGGGTGGCGCTGTCGTTGTCGTCTCCGGCGTGAGACGGCGATGGCGGTCTGGCGGCAGCTCGAAGCCGATGCTCCTTCAACGTCCAGATTCTGGCGCCTGCGTCAGATGGCTCCTGCGGCATCTCAACGTGGTTGTTCGAGCTGGCTGCTCCGGTGCGAGGTGAGCTCACTTCCTTCTTCTCCGGCGGCGTGCTGCTGGCGCTCGAAGGTGGTGTGCTGCTCGGTGGATCCGTGTCCGCTGTGTGTGGAGTCGATCTTGTCTCTGTTCGTGCGTGTGTGCTCGTTTTCTTGTTGATCTTGTACACGAACTCCCTGTCAAAAAAAAATGTTGATAAGTTCAGAAAATTGAATGCGCACATATCTCAGCGAATTTCAGCATCCAAATCTCCATCATTTTCTTCGTCGCGCTTGTTTCATGTAGACTAATTTAGAGCACGTAGATAACACACTCTTATCTTATTAAGAGGTCATCTCTTAGTTAGAAGAAGACCAGGTTAGAATATTAAGATATTTTAGGATGAGTTTAATTAACGGAATCAATATCACAATTGCACTAGTAAATCTAACCACATACGACAATCTTGACATATGTAACAGTTATGCATATGAATCAAATACTAATTCAAACAGAGAGAAAAGTAGCATATATGTGTTAACCGGGAAGGTCTCCACCGCAACATTGTTGTTGTTGGCCATGGTTATGAAGAGGAATTAGACAGGAAAGTGAGCCGTCGCGCTAAGGCGCTCCCTACAAATCTTATCGGCACCCTTCCTGTGCTGGATCTCAAGTGGCGTGGCTTCGGAGGACTGTTGTCCCGGACAAACCATGCACGCGGTGGGGAACTCTGGAAGCAGCACGACAAAACAAGAACTAAGCAAGGGCGATACAGAGAGTGAGTCGTATATTCTGAATTCGTCTATTATGTTATTTCCACTATAGCCTGGGGATGGGCAGAAAATACAACCGCCACGCAATGGAAGAAACATGGCATGTGCAAAACATGCACGTGTCTGTTGACACGTACACGCATATGGTTCGTGCACCAAGTAAAAGTTTAATCTTTCATGAAAATGAGTTCTAACTCGAACCCGATTCACGCGACGTGATGCGATGTGGCGCGCATGCAATGTGTGGCAAGGCAGGCGACGAAGGAGGAATGCGTGTGAATGCTCCTATTCACACTCACTTAGTGGGTACAGAAGAGCATCCCTTATAAGACTGTGCAACTCTCTCCTCGGTAGCAACATGGGACTAAATTTAGTCTCACTCCCACTTCATGTACATACCATCAGCCAAAATGAATGGGCCTTTGCGGTTTCAGAATTTATTGGAAAAATGGGCCAAGGCCCATAAACATCCAACAATCCCCCACCAGATATCAGAGGTAAATTATATTGCATTCTAATTTCATATTACTATTTGATATACCTGCAGTTCGGTGGAGAATGTCAAGTTGAAGTTCCACATCGACAAGGAGAGACGCTTGATTACAACTGAAACAATGGACTAGGCCTCGAATTGTTAGTCTTGTGTGGATCAAGTTTTACTCAATGTCGTTACCAGTGCTACGTTGTCGAGTCTACCGATACCCGTACATAGCATAGTTCAAATTCATGGCATAGTTCAAAAACACCAAATCACAAGAATTCATGACAAACAAAGTTCACACAAACAAATGAAACATCAACATTCATGCATCATCATCTTCCTCCTCATCATCTTCATCTTACGCTTCCTCTTCATTGGAAACTCAGACGGTGTTTGCACTAGTGTCATGAACCGTGTAATCTCCAAAGCCACCATCCATAGAAGGCATGGGAGGCACCGGGCAAGCCATGCCTCCACCCATAGGTGCTCCCATGCCTCCAATGCCACCCATGCCTCCATATGCTCCCATGCCACACCCATGTCTCCAATGCCACCCAGAGGTGCACTCATGCCTCCCATCCCAGCCATGCCTCCATACCCGAAGAGAGGAAGGTGGTGTTCGAGCTTGTTCTTCCATGGCCACCTTCTTCTCCTCCAACGCCACCTTCCTCTCCTCGGCGGCCAACTCTTGGCTCCTCAACGCCCTCCTCTCCTCGTTTGCTTCATTTCTTGCATTCACAATAGCCTCCATAGCACTCTTTAGCTCATCATCTCCGGACTTCCTCACCTTCTCTTGTCTTTTCCGATGGGTCTTTTTGGCTTGGAGTAGGCAACCGAGTTAGGATTAGGGCTCCTCTTGATGTCGTCACTTGATGCTTCATCATCATTTATGATTGTTGCCTCCATAGTTGCCTTGGCTTTCTTTGGCACTTCTAAGACATCACGGTTATTCCATTGCTCTTCATTCTCTAACTCCTTGTAACAATGAGCCAACACAAATGACCTCCCTTGCTTAACCTTGCCCTTCTTGCCTTCTCCTTTGAATAAATTTTGTGCAATGGTGAGCTACAAAAATAGAGAACAAATTAGTCATGGATAAAAATGATGAAGCATGAAGAACATGGAACTTGAAGAAATGTCACTTACCCTATCATTATCATTTTTGCCACTTGGGTTCATCTTGTCAACCGCCGTCAATGCCGACGCCCACTTTTGATAATCCAATGATATCGACTAGCGGGACCGAAGAGATCTATCGGTGCGCTCAATGCTACTCTTGTTGTGGTGATCAAAGTTCTCTTTCATCCTAAATCAATAGGTATCTCTAGTTTGGTCCGTGCCAACGGTTTGGTCCATGCCCACATTGCACCATGTCTTGCATAGTAAAATGTCTTTCTCCACGGTGTAGTTGGTCGCCCTTCTTCTCGATGCATCGACCAAACCCTCACCCTCCTCATCCACTTCAAATTCATGCTCATCTTGATGAAATTCATTTGTTTGAGACCAATGATCATATGAATTGTTGGAGCCAACATTCATAGTTGACAAATATGCATCATCTGCCAAACTACAATGTACGAAAGTAAACGCACGTACGTCAAGCTATCAGTATCAATCCATCTATCTCAGTACAACAAAAAAAAGGAAGAAATTTTAATACCTTGTGGGCATTTCCTCAAACATCTTGGGCGCATCAGCCGGCGCACCAAATTCCACGGTCGTCGGCGCTTCGGGCGGCGGTGGTGGGGGGGCGGAGGCTGGAATGCAACCGCAGGTGCAACCGGAGGCTTCACACGGCGAGAAGCGCCGGTCTTGTCCACCTTGCCCTTCTTTTGGCTTGCCGTCGCCGTGGCCGCCACTGGGCGCTTGGAGACGGCACTCCGTGGCTTCGCGGAGGGCGGCGGCGCGACGCAGCCTGCCATTCGATCGTGGCGCCACGAAGAAGCCGCAGGCGAGCCCGGCGCTAGGCATTGGTGCGGCGCCAGCGGTGGAAGCGGTGGTGACCCCCGCGCTAGGGTTTGTGGCGGCGCCGATGGCGGTGGGTCGCGGGCGTAGGGAGGGTGGGGGAATGTCGGTGTGGCGGTCCATCGCCGGATTTTCGCCGGCGGGGACGCGAAGCGGGAGGAAGGTGGGCGGGGCCGGAGGTTTCAGGGCAGCGGTTAGGCTCTCGCGCGCGAGCTCTCGTTTTCCAGCGCACAAAATACCTAGCGCGCGGTGCCCCAATTTCCTGCGTGCTGGAAAGATTTTATAGCGCGCTGGTTTATACAGTGCCTGCTGGAGCGCTGATTTTGCCTCCAACGCTATATTGACGATTTTTAGCATGCGCGGCATATATAGCGTTCTGTTGGAGATGCTCTTAATAAACCCCTCTCCACACCATGTTTTGAAGCATTGATCGGTTGTTCGGCGAGCTTATAGTATAGCATCCAAGCATGTCTTTCGATCCATTCTTTTTACCATCTAATCACGGTTCCCATCCCGCAATGTATTTTTTCCTTCTTCCAGATGCCGCCAAAATGAGTATAGGTAGTAAAAGGAAAGTAAGGCTAGAGTGTGTTTCGAGAAATCAATTAGTAGAAACTCCCACCTTACTGAGTGGGTAAATGTTTACCCAAAAATGAGCTTCCGGGGAGGAACCCAGTAGAAATACATCAAGAACTTCTAAGTTTGTGTGGAAGGTGGAACAGATTGATTGATCAAAATCATTAAAGTGGGCCTTCGTAACTTGCTTATCAATCCTGAGTTGAGAAAAATCTTTTCATTTGCCACAGGAATATGCATTGCACATAAAGTTACTTAACATTACCATTTGAATTTTGTTATAGATAGAAGCTTGTGCTATATATAGTTCTAATTTTTCTTTACTTTGTTCTTTTTGCAAAATTACCCTGACGACGTTGAGTTCATCAACAAAATGATCGATAACTTAGCGTGGATGACGATAATATGGGGTGTAGCAAAACCCAAGGGGCGTCCAGCGACAACTTGCTATGCCAATGGCATGAAGAGGACTCTTGGAATAAAGATCTGACCAAAAACATGGAGTGCTGGATCACCGAAGGCAGTCGTCACTGAGGAGGACTTCATGCCTCCTAAACAACTGCAGGTCATGCATAGATCATCATCCTAGCACTAAATGAGCTCAAGTTGTTGCTGCATAGTATGGTGTCAACCTAGCACCACATCAAAAGAGGGTGTATACTACCATCGCAAGTTCAGCATGTGAGGGGTTAGCATATTTACCACTGATACGTCTCAAACGTATCTATAATTTTTGGTTGTTCCATGCAAGTTATATATCATTGCCACATTTTTTTATAATGTTTTTATATCATTTTTGCATATTTTCTGGAACTAACCTATTAACAAGATGCCCCTGTTTTCTGCTGTCTTTTTTTTCAGAAAAGCTAGTCCGGGAATTTTCTTGGAATTGGATGAAAATTTACATGAATTGTTTTTACGAAGAAACAAAGACTACGCCAGGACTGCAGGGGGCCCCACGGCCCCAGACGCCACCCAGGCGCGGCCCAGCCCTTGGCCACAGCTGGGTCCCACCTGGGGGCCTCGGGAAGCTTCCTGCGCCGCTCTTTCGCCTATAAAATCTATTCCTCCCGAAAACCCTCGGTATCCGATCACTTTTCCAGAAATACGTCTGAGCCCGCCGCCGTCGCCAACCCTAGATCGGGAGGGTTCTGAAGCTCTTCGCGGCACCCTGCCAGAGGAGGAGATCGTCACTGGAGGCATCTACACCACCATGCCTGCCTCCGGAGTGATGCGTGAGTAGTCCACCACGGGATTACGGGTCCATGGCAGTAGCTAGATGGTTGTCTCTTCTCCTTTGTGCTCCATTGCTTAGATCTTATGAGCTGTCTACATGATTAAGACCATCTTTATGTAATGCTACATGTTGTGTTTGCGAGGATCCGATGAATTGTGGAATCATGACACTCTTGTTCCGTTTATCTATGATATGTTTTATTTATGATCTTCCATGCTCTCCGATGCTTGTGTATGCTTTGGCCGAATTAATTGCTAGTGTCTTTAGAGGGAGTATTTATGCTAGATAGTAGGTTCATGTCTCTTTTTGTCTGAGTTCGAGTAGACAGAAACGATTAAGACTAGAAATGTGTTTTGCTACTAGGGGTAAAGCAGCGGTGTTTACTTCTTTATGTTGTTCTCATTGCTTACATTATGCAACATGCTTATTGCGATTATCCGTTGCTGCAACTTAATAGTTTTGGGTGACATGCTGGATAGCGATCCCGGGTGGATTATTAGTCATAGACGCAGTTGGATGACGGTCTATGTATTTTGTCGTAATGCCTAATTAAATGAAACGGTGGACTATATTGTGTTATGGTAGTATTGTTATACGCCCATGCTTTGTCAATTGCCCGGCTATAATTTGTTTACCCAACACATTTATCTTTTGGAGAGACACCACTAGTGAACTGTGGACCCCTGTCCTATTTTTCCTATATTGTTTACAACAATTTTAATAGCTTTTCTTAGTCATTTGCTCGCTGGTCATTTTTGCTCTTATATTATTTTACACATATAAGTTTAATTCTTTGAGTTCAGCAAGCCGGATAGATTGACAACCTCTCTGTTTCGTTGGGGCAAAGCGGTTTGTTTGTGATTGTGTGCAGGTCCGTGTTAACCTCTTGGAGCCAGGAGAGGGCGACACCTTGTCGGAGCCTTCTCCAAGTCCTACTGGTTCGATAACCTTGGTTTTGTATCAACGGAAAATTACTGCTACGCTGCATCATACCTTCCTCTTGGGGTCTCCCAGCGAACGTGTGATTCACGCCATCAACCACCTCAACTACCCAAAATATACATGCCATAAGATAATTTGTTGTCCTAGCTACCCAAAATATACATCATATATTACCATGATCATCATCATCATCAAGCATGCTTGCACCACCATCACCAGCAGAGCGAGCACTACACGTAGTAGTGCTTGTCTAGGAAGGTCCTTAGCCAGAGCTTTTGGTGCTCCGCGGCCATGCTAACAAAGCCCATACCTTGTGCTTGTTGTCCAGGAGGTGGCTAAGAGCTACCGTTTTGGACTCGGTGCTGAACCCAGTTGTGGTTGTGACAGCGTTGTAGGCCAGGGTGTACATCAACAGGCATGTCGTCTCTGATGGTGTCTGTCACCTCCCTGATGGCCTCGGTCATGCTAGTGAAGAAGAGGACGTCCTCATCCACACATGTGCCTCTCTTACTCTTCCTCTTCCTCTCCCTCTCACGTGGCTTCGGTGCATTCTCATCATTCTTCTCACCGCCATCTATGTTGATGGTCTCCGGCTCCGGGTGGGTACCAAGGTCAACATAATCAAGAGTAGGTATACCAAGGGGCTCACTGGATCGCGTGGCAAACTTGCAAGTAGCCAGACCAAAGGAGATGATGGTCTGCATCTGTTAGTAGTCGCAATGGGCTTGTTGAAATACTACGCGCTTTGGTATGATCCTACGAACGAAAAACAATGTTACACAGTGAGGGCTTGACTGCTTTGAACAATGTGAACAATGTTAGATAGTTCGGCTAACTAGAATGTGGCCTCTTAAGTGCTCAGTCTCCAAGATAATGCTCTGAGTCTCCTCATTCCACTGTGCAACAATAAGGTCTTTAAGCTTTGCAATTTCTATCCACCTTAATCTCCACTTTTCGAGGTAGTTATACACCTGAGTCGAGGTGACCTAATGGCCAGAGAACTCAAACACCAGCTTCACAACGGTGTTGAGGTGCAATTTCTTAAACCCTTTGTCACTCCTCACTCCGGAGGCAATGATATAACATATCTTGTCCAAACGTGAACAAGAATGAAGGCCACTTCATGGTGGTCCCCATCTTGTTCTTCTTGCTCTTCTCTTTGGCAGCCTTGAGAGCCTACTTTTTAGTTTTGTCCGCTGCAACATCAGGCATCTCGACTAACTGGGAACCAAGCCTAGGCACCTGGAGAAAATATCCATCTTGGGTAACTGGCACCTCGAACACCTGAGAGTCCGCGACAAAGGCGGGGTTTGGTGGGCTATCCGACAGCGCTAGGGCCAGGTTAAATTCATCGTTGGTCATGTCCTACAATGGTTACGAGAAACACAATCACATCGTCAAGATCTACCACAACATCAAGATACACCACAACATCATAAAAAACATCACTGCCGAAAATGCAAAAGCTACGAAATCGTAACATAACTTCATTATCTACCACATTCTTACACCTAATCGTGAAGCATTACTTCCTCAAACTACATCATGACCCATCTCGACCTATAGATCTACTTAATACTTTCAGATCTAAGATAATAGAACTAGGCTTTGAAGAAACTTACAGCCATCGTAATAGCGGAGGAGGCCGCTCTCAGCTCGGAGAAGAGGAGGAAGAGGTTTCCACCGCCCAGAGAAGAAGATGTTGCCGCTTGCCTGCTCGTCGTGGAAGTTGCTTTGCGGCCGTTAGAGAGAGCTCACAGGTAGGAAATGGTGGCGGGAGTTAAAATCACGTTTTTAGTAAAAGCCCGACCGGCCCGGGCCGATCGCAGCTAAAATCATGTTTTTAGTAAAGCCGGGCCAGAAATTCAGACCCGTGCCCAGCCCAATGTGCAAGCCTGACCAGGCCTGGCCCGAGGTTTTCGGGCCCGGCTGCCCATGGCAAGGTACTCACAGGCAACCAAACACGCCCAATGTCGACCTAGAAACAGCTAGTTTTTGAAACAATTTTTTTTTCTTATCTGAATGGACTCAACTATGGTCTTTTTCTTTTGCGGGGGAGACTCAACTATGGCAGTGCCCAAAAAGTTCAGTTTATACCTCAAGAAAAAAAATGTTCAGTTGTTTTCACTACCATCTACGCCCTAGGCGACATCAAAACATGTCTTGTATACGTCCCCCGTGCCGGTGTTGAGATGAGATAAACCACAGTATTCCACCTAGTATGCATACCAATTGCAGGATACCGTCATAATCAATCGGCTCGATCGATCCGAGTACAGCGTCATTTAATACCACTAGCATACTCCATTGGTGAGTGACACATCATGTCTAGCGAGTGAGCCTGATTAATCAAAGCCTCCTCCGGGCCGGGCGGCAAGCGACACGGATTCGTCTCGAATCGGCATAACGAGGCGGCGTCCTTTTCCGAGGCTGGCGAACACCTCCGTCTGGACCACCGTCCACCGAACCGGCCGGTGCCGTAGCCATCGCGTGGCCGTCGGCCGCTCGACCGTATGCGAGTTACACACAAGTGTGTGACGGACGACCCACGTGGCCGCACACGCACCTGGGCCACCGCCGCGATACCGATCCGCGCCACCGCCCGCCCCGTCGCCTTCGGTCTCCGCCGTCGCCGTCTCGCGCGCTCTCGTGGGGATCCAGATCGCCTAGCCCGCCTCCGCGGCTGCTCTCGACCCCAGTACCAAAGTGCGGCGACGTCCATCCTAGGATGAGAGGCAGAACTAGACCGGCCGGTCATGGGACTGTGTGAGCATCTCCACCGGCACCCACTAAATTTTCTCCGGCACCTATCAAATTGTGTCCGCTCCTCTGGCAACAAAGGGGGAACCCCCGCCGCCACCGCCGTTTAGCAGCCCCACCCTTGCTTCCCCGCGTCGCCGCCGCCAGAGGAGGGCACCAGCAAAAGGCCGCGTGCTCCCCGAGGATGGTGGCGGCGGGCGTTTTCTCGTCTCCCACGCGGAGGCCCGGATGGCGGCGCGATTCGGTGGAGCGGAAGATGGTGCAGCGTTGTGGGCAGGCGCGGATACGGCGCTCGGAGCGGGACCACGGCGACGGTGCGGTGGATGAGGGTGTGCGTCTCGCCGTGGAGAAGTGGCGGCGGGTGTTGACCGGGCCCGATTTGGGCCTGGGGCGGGCTGCGTGGGCTGCAGGCGCGATGCCCCGGCGCGGCGCAGAGGATGGAGATGGCGGCGGTTCCGGAGCGACAGCAGGGGTGGCGTCCCTCGCTGCCATACTTCCGCACCTGGGTAGCGAGTAAGCCGGGGCGGCGGCCCCGAACCTGTCGTGCGCGGCATGGTCGTCTCGACGTGAGGTGTTGTGGCTACCATGGTTGGCGGTGGAGGTTGGCGGTCGACCACAGATGCGGTCTCCCATCCTGCAGCTCCAATAGCTTCATGGGTGGTTCGAGCTCCGGGCGAAAACCTTGCACGAACTCCGGTCAGTGCCGACGATGGCGGCGCCTTTTGGGCGTCGTTCTCCTTCTTATTTGCATCGTTGTGGAGTCTCGACACCCGGCCCGACGAGAGCGGACTGATGATTTTTGAGTGAAAGCCTAAGCTCTGTCGGGAGCAGGCGACGGTGATGGACGCGTCACTTCCTTGTTAGAGGCGTCGTCTTGGAGTCATTGGCTCTCCCGGTGCGACGGGTTCGCGACAGATGGGTAGGACGGCTCTGTGGTTAGGGGAGGTGGGTGTCGGGGTGGCGGCCTTAGATGGTGGCGTACGCTGAGGCGGCGGCCTCGGGCTCCCACGCGGCGGTTGTCCTATGGGGCAGGGTAGTGTCCAAGTGCGGGTTTGGGTGGCGTCCTGAGGCTGTGCGGACAGCAGGTTCGTTGACCCGACTGGTTTGACTTTGGGCTATGCGAAGTCTCGTCCTGGTTGCTACACCGGGGCGGCGGCACCGAAGCAGGGGGTTTGGGCGGCGTCTTGGTGTTGTACGGACAGCAGGCTTGTCAACCCTGACTGGTTCGACTTCGGGCAATGCGAAGCTTTGTCCTGGTTGCAACGCCGCGGTGGCGGCCCCGGAGCAGGTGGTGTGTGTCTGTGGCGTTTGGTCGACTTGCGTCATGTGGACGGCGGGTCACCTCGCTTGTGCGGTTTGTTGGCCCTGTTTTGCTCATAAACAGGGCATTGTACAGTTTGTATGGTTTTTGGACCCGGTTTCTCTTATAAACTGGGACATCTCTTCTATCTATTCGGGCGGTGGAAACGACCACTTTGAGCTCAAAAAAAAATTGTGTCCGCTTTGGTGTTACCAGACACTTGTCCAGCCATTCACAGGTTGCCTCCCACACCGGCACCCCCAAACAGCCGGCCCATTTCACTTTTGATCATTTTTTGACAATTTGCAACAAAACAACAACAGATCCGGTGAACGCTTAAACGGAATTTAACAAGCATACATTTTAAAACTAAACGGAAATTAACAACCGACATTTAAGTTTAAACTAAACCCTAGATCTAGTAGCGCTTCCCTACGGCATGAGGAAAAGGCCTATCCCAGCGCCGCCCTCATCGAGGAACTTGCATGGCTCAATGCTCGTTCGCCGCCGACGCCGATCCCCGTCGTCGGAAGTGTCGTCGAGGGTGGCGACGGCTGCAACCTTGAGGAACCTGCATTCCTCTGGGTCGTCGCTCTTGCCGGAGTGTGGTGGGGTTTGATCTAGCGGCGGCGGAAGGAAGCCTCGATGGCCGCCTGCATGCCCTTCCACTGCGGCTCTGGCTAGTTGTCCTCTCCGTCTTCATCATGCGCCCCATTCTCCGGTACCGACGTTGGTGCTGGGGCAGGTTCCTGTGCTGGAGGAGGAGCCGGTACTAGCGGTAAGGGAAGTTGCTCGTCGTTGTCATCGAATAGCTTCTCGTCCGACTAAACCACTCTAGAGGAGGCGACGACGGCATGCCAGCAGGGAGGAAGAAAACACCGAGGCCTGCCTGGTACTCCGCCTCCACCACTTCGTGCCAGTGCGGCGACGAAATGGAGTAGAAGGGACCGGCCCGATGCGCAAACGACAGGTCCATCCACCTCTGCATGATGTAGTGTAGGCGCGCCAGCTCGCTGAGCCGCATCCCGACCGACACCTTGACGACGTTCCTCACCCACCCCTTGGGTAGCTGCCGGCCGTCTGACACCGAGATGTTGTGGTAGAGGTGGTGCTGAGCATCCTCAACCGTCGTCTCCGTTGGAGGCACGGCTGACGACAGAGGAGATGCTGGCGCTCGGGACGAGGTTCTCTCCTCGCGCCGCATCTCGCGGTGCCACGCTTCGGCCATCTGCCACTCCTCGTGCAGGAGGCGACATTGGGCCAGATGCTCGCGGCGATGCGCACGGTCCACGGACCGCGCGGCGCGGCGAACGCGAAGCTCGCGTTCCTCCGGCTCCTCGAGGCTGCCCACCATGCTGAGCGGTGGATCAGCTGGCGGCGAGACGGATTTGGGAGAGGGAGAAGGAGAGGCAGACTGTGTGGGGAGAGGAGAGGCGTGCCGCAAGGCGTTTTAAAGCCGTCCGGAGGAGCAGGGTTGGGTGGCGAACAATAACGCCGAGCACCGGTTGTTCTGGCACGCATTGACGCCGACGACGCGTGTTCAGCTGCTGACTGGGGAAGCCGCTGCGACGTCAACATGTGGACGGCGCAGCTCAACGCATCGTTTCGTTCTACGCCCACCAGGGGAACCATTCCACCATTAAACGCCGCAATAACTTTGACTGGCGTTGTGTCTATGACAAGTAGGCTCCGCGTTGTAGAAAGGCTTGTCCGGCACCCCGAGCAGGCCCCAAGTTTGGAGGCCCTCTCGGGGGTGCCGGATAGAATTTTGGTCAAGCCGGACACTTGGTGGTGGTGGGGGGGGTGGGGGGGGGGGGGGGGGGGGGGGGGGGGGGGGGGGGCGCAACATATTCATCGGCCTTCCTAGCGCTGCCATAGATTCTCGCGTACATGTTGCATTTTCCTCATGATTTGACTCAACATAAACCATTTCAACGAGTAACACGACGAAAGAAGACGTGTATCGATCAGGCATTCGGGCAAGAGAGAGATGAAAACTCAGAGAAAAAAGGTTAGAGGAGGCCGAGGAGGAGCAAAACACGCACACTGAGACGACGAGTACGCAACAGTGATTCGAGGCGTCAGATAGCAGTAGCACACGAGGGGCACAAGAGGTGGTCCTGAAGGGGCGCATCCATCGCTGCCCTGCCTGGGGTCCATCCCGAGTCTGAATTTAGGCTGATGGATCATTTGTGGGCACTGGACGAACCTCCCCGCTTCAATGGGCTTTTTTTTGCCTGATTTGCAGGCAAAGCTTAGCTAGTTTGTTCCAGGACGCCGTGTTGCCATCTGCATTGGCAACAGACCTAACGGTGGTGGTAGGACACACCCGTTCCTTTCTCTTCGTCACCTACTGGACCAGGTAACGATAAATGGGCAGCACCAGATTAGCCCAATCCCAAAGTTTAATGCACAGGTAGAGCCGTGTCTTAAGAAAACTGAAAAATCTAACGAGTCGCGAGATTCTGATGCACAAGGCAGAGAAAGAACCAAGCACACCACTAAATGCAGATTAAGATACGGGAAGCTGTCTTCAACTCTTATTTTTATTTTGTCAAAGGATCAGAGATCCACAAGGTAGAGTACCACATGCAATTCATGTCTGTATCCTGTTTGTGTTCAAAACATAAGAGCACTATATCACAAAGAAGTTTCTCTAAAACTCCAGCATTCGGCCCCTCAGGATAGCCTCCGCTTTTCTGACTTCCTTCACTGGTCCAATGACGAATACCTACATGAAGCAGGCACGTAAAATGGGGATTAGTAAAGCTAAGAAAATCAAGAATATCACCAGCAAAACAATTCAAGGATATTCATATGGTTCAGTGACTGAGGACATCCATATGATATTCAAAGACGACTCTATGTTTCTGCAGGTACTAACAGCAAATTCGTTTCTCACTAGGTGTTGGCTTGCATATCCAAACAGCTGGAAATAACTGAAGGGTAATGATTGCGACGGCTTGCATAGTGTGACAACATAAGAGGATAGAAAAGTTTCATACACATCCAGGCCCTAGATCAGACCATCCTACTGTGAACATCTTAGATAGAAATTCGATATATCCCTCCACGATAGGTTCAAGGCCCATTTGATTACGGTAGGTAGTGGAGAATAGAATATAAATAATGAAACAACAAGGTACAACCAGAATAGTCAGATTTGTACAAAAACTATAAATCAACAACTACATTTCTGTTAGGGACCATGCATGTGTGTGAAGTTCAAACGTTGTGATATTAGAAGAGCCATATTCCAAAGTTCCGAAAAATACAAAGAACAACATTCCATTTCAGAAATGGGTTAGCAACATGATGCCCAAAGCTTAATAATGCTTGACAACAAGCCGCAAATAAAACCTGTTGGTAACTAAACAAACCACATGACTACAAGCTGCAGCTACAACTATTAACCAACCTATCAAGCCAGGAGGCTGCATCAGTACATAGGAAAAGTTTTGGTAAAATTCGGACTTGGTTCCCGTTTAACCAATTGTTAGGTTAACCTAACCTAAAAAAGAGCCCAATTGGCCGGATGGTTCACCCAAAAACTGGTTAGGTTCTTTAGGTTCGATCCCCTTCTAACCAAAGGTTATCCCGTACCAGTCGTGGGAGCGCCTCCCGAGCTCAACCTCCGAGCTCCCCGAGGTAAGACACCCCAGCGCCTCTCGAGCTCGACCTCCGAGCGCCGCCTGCACGGCTCCACCGCGCCAAAGAGCCTCCTGCTCGCCTCTCCGCCCTCCCCTCTGCGCTTCCTTCCCTCTCCCGGATGTCCCAATCCCATCTCCCAAATCCCATCTCCTTCGCACTGATGGACCTTAGCGTGACACCAGTTCGATGCCTTCAAACTGTTCAAGTTTGCTTGCAATGTCCAGATCTGATGAAAAAGCTGGATACACCTTCGCGGATGTGTATTCCAATAATGATTTGTTTTTTTTCCTAACACATTCTAGGTACTGTATGTGTGTACTGGAAAATATTGGTACAGATCCAATGAAGCCCGAATGCATTGTTGATTGAATCTCACAAATTTATCTATTCAGCCCGGATGCTTTGCCGATTGAATCTGACAAAGTACCACCATAATTGCATATTGACAACTGTATAGGAAAATGCAGTGGCAAAAAGCATATGGAAAAAATAGAAGTTACATCTTGTAAAATGAGAATCAAGAAATCAGCATGGGGGGTTGTTTCTGGGAAAATTAACCGATGTTGTATCTTTTTGGTAGTTCCAAGAAAAATCAATACATTTTATTTGCAAGGGTGAGAACTGGAGAGTATAAAAATGTTAGTGCAAACAGAAGACGCGAAATTTTTAGAGAGGTCTCCAACTTGACATATGGAGAGTCAATTTTGATGCTTCGATTGGACTTCCTTTGGATAGGGTTACGATGGCCGGACAGCAAAACTTGGTTCGCGTCAGCTTTTTCATCAAAAATATTATTTCTCCGTTGCAACGCACGGGTATGTTTCCTAGTCTCCTAGTCATGTAGTCATTTTATAGACTGAATTGTATGAAACGAAAACACCATGTGAAGAACAAGCATCTTTTGGATGGTCAGTGATAAGGAAGAGCAGATAGTTGCATGTCCTTAATTAGTAGTGTTAGAACCTAACCTTGTGAAGTGCTATTTTAGACAAACTTGTATGTGTGTATTTGAAGTTCAGTTGACCGGGACTTGATGCAATTTGTATAAGCACAAGACTGGCAACATCTTCAGTCATCTCCAGTGCTGCTTCCCAGCAGGTTAGTAGAGGCATGGCTTGGATCAGCAAATGTATAGTTGATCGTGTGTATGGTCGGTGGACTGTAGAAGCACGACCTGGGTGTAGTGCTGGCCGGACATCAGAAGATGTAAAAGAGCAGGTTGCAAGTGTTAGCAACACAACTCTGAATATATACTTTGAATACACAGTTCAGGTTGTGTCATGAGAACTGAATTATTTATAGTCTTTTGTATTTAAGATTTGGTTCTTGGTTTCGCTTGTTAGAGAAATCAATCTAGCTTAGCATAGTGTTTACCATCATTACATGATTTCAAAGTGGTTCGAACCTTACTAACCAATGGTTAACCACTTCTAACCCTATTAACCTAACACTGTGTTTGGATGTAGGAATTGAACCCTGGAATTGGCAATTTGGAATTGTTGGACTCAATTCTGCTGTTTGGAGTGGCTTGTGAATTTGGGCCTGGAAACGCCTCCCAATTCCGAGCCCGTCCCCGCGCGTATCCGATTAGGCCGAAAACTTTCCGAGCGTGGAGGCTCGGAATCGCACGGAAACGAGTCATGCGACTCGCTCGCGACTCCCTCGCGACCTCCTCTCTCCCCACCGCGACTCTCCCCACCGCGACCTCTCTGCTCCGCACGGCACCGGCGACGACGGCCGAGGTAACTCCGGCGCCTCTCTCCCCCCTTCTCTCTCCCCGCCCTCCTCTCTCCCCGCCATCCCCTCCCCATCCCTTCTCTCCCGCCGTCCCCAGCAGCCTCTAACCCTAGATCGACGGGACGGAGAGGACGCCGCCTCTCCTCTGGCTCGCCGACGGGAGGGAGCCCCGACCCTTCCCCGGAGACGAGGCACGCCACCTTCACCGCTCGCAGCAGCGGCGGGTCCCCGCACGCCTCTCTGCCTCCGAACTCCTCCAGCGCGGCTCGTCACCAGAACCAGAACAACTCCAGCGCGCCTCTTCCTCTCTGGCTCCATGCCCTGCCTTCTCTCTTCCCTGGCTCCCTTCCCTACCATTCTCACATTTTCTAAAATCATTTTTCTGTGTCAAATGCAGTATATATTGTCCACACTCAACAAAACATCCAATTCCATACTTTATACATCCAAACAGGAATTGGAATCATGTGCTACTTTTGATTCCGGACATAAATTCCATTGTCAACCAAACACTGGAATTTGAATTGGAGTCCAATTCCTTTCCATCTGGGAAATGGAATTGCCAGCCCAATTCAATTCCAGGGTTCAATTCCTACATCCAAACACAGTGTAACGGTTAACCTATTTTGTCCCCTTACACAAAATGGTTTTTTAGGTTCAAATCCGGAAGATAAATTGTTAACCCAATCCCACCGATAAGTTTTGGTACTCTACAAGTCATATCACTACAAAACTAAAGGTACTGCTCTTAACCAACTTAAACACAGAGGCTGAATAAATTCAGTGGAGCATGATGGTCCAGTAATAATCATATCAGCTATGGAGATAATGCTCAACTTACCATATCTGGAGGCCCCTTTGAACCACCAATGTGGATTTCAACACTGCACATAGGAGCGAAAATACAAGGGAACATCAAGTTAGGTTTCACAGCATAGATATCATGGGACATATAAAGAATCGAACTTAAGATGTTTACTTGCAAGATTCTTTCACAGCCATTATTGATGATCCTTTTCTGCCAATAACACGTCCCATTTTCCCAGGAGGCACATTTAAGAGCGACAGGATATCCACTTCAGGAACATGGACTTCAGCTTCAATATTATCTGTATGAAAAAACATTAATTAGCACAAATATTCTGTGCTGCTAAAAATGCTTCATCAATTGTGTAAGATTTGAATATCAAACAAATTACTAAATGTATTAAATAATGCAAAGCAAAGACACATATAACATGTTAGTATAGTAATGCTTATAATGAAGACTATGCACCTATAATGTTAAACCATTTAGCAACCCCAATCATTAGGTCTCAGATATAAGATTGATCTGAAGAACTACATGTATCAGTAAGCTAAACGTGCTTTGCACATTTGTGTATTAAATTAAGTTTCGAAAAACTTTAGTGTTTAATTCTTTCCTATCACATACAGAACATGTTGGGGACATTGTCATGAGACCATTTTAAGGACTCACGACAGCTGTGAAAAAACATATGAATGCGAGAAATTATAGATAAAGCAGAAAATGAACACTGTTGCGAAGTGGAGGTTGATCCTGTTACTTCTACAATGGCAACGGAAGTTCTAGAGGGTGGATATCTTATTCCTTGGTGAGTGGAGAATAAGAGTATAAATATCTTGGTAGCATGTGGCAGAATCTAATGAAACCAAGGAGTTGATCCAATGGCTGACAATGTTTGGATTCAACATCTCTCCACTGCAATGTGACATCAATGGCTTGTACACTATATAGTGGCATATCAGGATACAGAAAATGGATCTGGCCATACAGTAAGCTTCCCGTCTTTTAACAGAAGGGGGAAAACACATGTGAACACACTAACCAGGGACAGTAGGAAGAGGTGGCCAATCTGTCTGCTCGTTGTCATTTATGCAAAAGCACCTACAGTATAGCTCACTTCGAACTGCCAGACGCCATAAAGATACTTCACTTAACTTCTCCATCATTTTCTCATGTATATTTAGAAGGAAGCGCACATCGTCTGTGGCTGCTCGAATCATCATTTCAGACAAGGGCCTACTTTTCCAGAAGTTTGGGTCCTAAGAATCCAATAATTTAGAATGAGTTGTCATATTTCAAAAAACTATAATGTCGGCACAATGGAAATCATGTGCCAAAGCATTATCCTGAGCCCCCGCAAAAAAAAAAGCATTATCCTGAGAAGTCCACGACTACAAGCTGGAGAAAATAATATTCTAAACAGGAATTCTATAATTTTCATCACATGGCTAACCTGCCTTAGAAGAGTACGGACTTCTTCCTTTTCAGGATATGGCATTCCTACATAAAAAGTATAAAAGTATCACAAACACAATCTATCAAATGCAGAACACGAGAGAAAAAGAGCTATAGTCCTTCATACAGTTAGTAAACATTTCAACTCCCCAATGGTACTCTGAGTGGAAGGATTATATGACATGATGTCATGATATTTGACAGAAGCAACACAATGTTGACAAGATTGATGGAACCATCATCAAAAACAAAAACAAGATTGATGGAACCATAATAAATAAGTTCCATGGTTACTGAATTCACTACAAACCCAGCGAACCTTGTACGCCATACAGTATATTTAACCCAAACCCATTCTGTGAAGAGGTTCGGCTTGACAGTAACCCAAGATACTTTGCTTAACTTAGTTCTGGCTAAGCAAAACAGAAGATGTAAACCAGGTGTCTGTAAGCATCAAGTATGGGATTATGGACAGCTCATCAAGGATTACGAGTCGATGAGTCGCAACTTGTCGCTGGGGTACCGACAAGTAGACAAGTCGCGCGACTTATCTAGACTTGTCGCAACTTGTCGCGACTAGTCGAGGTTTTTGGTTGGAACACAAGTACCGACAAGTAGACAAGTCGCACGACTTATCTAGACTTGTCGAGCGACACTTAATCCTTGCAGCTCATGCAAGATGTCAACACTGTAACTAAATTAAAATGACCACAAAGGTACAAAAGCAGTATTTTAATCTCAATAAATAGTATCTTAATGGAAAACATTGGCAAACAAGGTATTCAAGGCAGCCAATAATGGGGTTGTGAATACATCCGACCTACGTTAGGCCAGATTTTAGCTTGTTTGCGAACTATTTGTGCATTACAGATGTAACCAATTGAAGACAGCCAGACATAAAACAAATTCAGCGAAAGCATTTGTTCTAATTGAAGTGAACAAACAGATTGTAACTTCATCACACTGGCATTAGTTACACAACGTACATACGATAAGACATGGTATCCACCCAAAAATAAAGATTATAAACTACCTTACAACCATATCATGTAGAACTTATGCTAAAACTTAAAATAAAAGTACTTTGGTTGCGTAAGACATATACTTCAATGTTAAAGCACTAGCTGCAACCCAAAGGTGTGTCTCTTTGTATTAAAAAAAGCCCCAATATTTCTCAAGGACAAGGCTTTACGATATAAATCAGATTTCACTGAGAAAAGAACAGCAATAGGTTGCATTCGAAATTTAGAATATATATATGCCAAATGTTCCATGTTACTACCCTTAAATAATTAAAGCACTTGGAAGCCAGCACAAGTAAACTACCAACAAGGGGATTAGGAGAGCCTACAAGTGATGCGCCCTTTTAGAAGAAAAGGGCAGCAAAAAATAAACAAGCATTATATGCTATGAGAAAACAGGACAGATATAATAACTGAACAATTCAATCCAGTGAAGTGTAGTAAGTACCACAATAACGAGGATCAGCAAGAAGGCTCACGAAAGATATGTAAACATCATATGCTCTCTTTTTTCCTTCCTGCTCTTCTATAAGGGAATAGGCGATCTGCACACGGAAGTGATGATTGAATACTTCCTTAACAATAAAATCATTATATCTACAGTTATTATCATAATAATTACACATCTATCTCTGGAAAGGTGGAGGATCATGTAATATTTTGAACCTTGTACGAGTTTAAAGGTCCAAAGCTCATAATAATGTTTAAATTCCAATGAAATTTACTGAGAAACAGCAGACACTATTTAGTCATATACTAGATGCAAATTACTGACTTGCTTACACAGGTAGTGACTAAATATGTGTAGTACATATGTACAGTGATTACCTGTGTATCCATCACATTGTGCAATTTAATGCCGAATTGGAAATACAGTGCCTGCAGCATAATAAGTTGTCAATCTTAACAGTTAGTCAGAGACACAATTTTCAAACGATTTTTTTAATCCACCAAAAAAAATCATAAGTTAGGCACCTCACTATCCCTTTTACAGTCGTGAATAACTTTGGTGATGTAATCTGACTCAAGTGCTGGTTTGCAAGCTTCAACTAGTTCCTTTCCACCCTCAATAGCATCGACCAAGTAAACAGCATCAGGAAATGCAATCTGAAAAATCAAATGAACCAACAAAAAAGTCTTGTTTGAGCACCATTACACAGAGACCACATAACCAGTTTCTTAAAATCAATACAGTAGAAATACATAAGTATGCAACCAGTTACAATAAGATTCAGTTCAGCTTACCTGCATGATACAGAGAGCACCATGGCGGCAAAGATCAACACCTTCACAGTCAAATCCAATCACCAACTTATGGGCAGCAGAGGGCTCGAGAAACTCGGCTGGAAGTTGACTAGGTTTCGTAACAACATGAAAGGGCAGAGATGGTAATTCTGCACTATTTCCTGCAAGAGTGAGCATGGAGTTACAAGGAGAATTTTTTTGTCCCAGTCCATAGATGCAGGTGTACAATCAGCACATTAAGTTCTGAACTTCTGACAAAGGTGTTAGTGTAACTAGATGCAGCGTAGATTCAGCACCAATCGGAAATTAAAAGGATCGTTCACAAACCAAAATTCGGTGTCTCAGATACAGGAACGTTGCGTCAAGACCAGGGTAGGCTCTAAGCGGACAGATCAATGCTGTTACCGTCTGAGGACTCGCAGACCAAAGCAGAATCGAACAGAAAGGGAAAAACCACCGTTTAATCATTTCACAAGGACCTAATGCTCTTCCCTTGCTTAAAATCCTTGATCATAGGACGCGAACTCCCGGTCTGTACATCAACACGCGGGACGGCAAGCTGCCAGGAGGAGCAGCCCCATGTCCCAACATTACCCGTCCTAAAACCCTAGCTAGGATTAAATCATGACGCCAAAACAAACACAAACAAAAATGGCGGGGAAACGAAGAGATAGACCAAGGGACAACGATTAAACTCGAAGTCCGATAACCCTAGGTTAACGGCGACGCGCAGGCGCAGGAGCGGCGCGGAAGCAGCTCTCCGCTCAAGCAAACGCGGCGAGAGAGAGGGAGGGGGAGAGGGCGCAACCTGCGGGGTCCCCGCCGTCGGCGGGTTGGGGGGATGGGAGGCCATCCCGCTCCGCTGCGCTCCCGATCGCTCGCCGGGAGGGACAGCGACGCGGACGCACCGGCGACGGAAGAGGGGAAGAGGGGGACGGGGAATCGTCTGGCCCGGCGTTAAGACTCTGGTTTGGACCCTAGTTACTGCTACTAGTAACTGCCCCGTTTCTCCGGCCGACTGTTACCGGTACTGTGCAGCGTGGATTCTCTTTCTGGGCCTCAACATGGGTCGGGCTCAGGATCCACGTATTGCGTGCTCGCCTGAGGGCCGTCCTGCGGCGCAGACACTATAAATCGCTCTTTGCGAGCAGTACTGTCGTCTCGCCCACAGAGGTCGCCCTGGTTAAGCCGGCCCATTCGTTTTTTCCTTTTTTAGCTTTCTCCTGTTTCTTTTTTTTCCTTTCTGTTTCTGTTTCTTCCTGTTTTTAATTTTTTTTTTTTTATTTTTCTGTTCTATTTATATTTATATTTTTTAGTTAAATTATTTATTTCTTTGTAACACATTAATATATAATTACGAAACATTGAATTTTTTAAACCAGTAAACTTTTTTCGAACGACAAACTATTTTGAAACATATAATATTCAGTATTCTTTTAAAACTATGTGAATATTTCTTAACTTCGTGAACATTATTTTTGGAGACATGGATTTTTAAAACACGTGAACCTTTTTTTATCCGTGAACATTTCTTTAACAGTGTGAACAACTTTTTTAAACACACAAATTTTCAAACCCTGTGAACACTTTTTAAAACATTGTGAACAACAATTTTTTTAACACGCAAAATTGTTAACCCGCGAACATTTTTTGATTTGCGAAGATTTTTATAAACACGCGAATTTTCTAACCCTATAAACATTTTCATGAACACCGTGATTTTTTTAGACGAACAATATTCTAACCCCGTGAACATTTTTTATCTGTGGTTTTTTTTACACTTTGAACAATTTTGTAAACACAGAAATTTTTTAACCCTGTGAATATTTTCTTGAACAGTGAATAATTTTTTAACACTGTGATTTTTTTTAAAACAAGCGAATTTTTGAACCCCGTGAACAACTTTTAAAAACATGCGAAATATTTAACCCAGTGAACATTTTTTACACAGTGAATTTTTTTTGAAAACGCGATTTTTCTAACCTGGTAAACATTTTTCTGAATATTGTGAACAATTTTTTAAACACATGAATTTTGTAGCCTAGTGAACATTTTTAACACGTAAACTTTTTTGAATTATGCGATTTTTTCGAAAGATGAACATATTTTTTATTATGTATGAAAACAATTTAATGATTAAAAATATTCACCAAGAATATTACCCAGCTCACTTGGTTAGGAAAGTGGATGTACAACACAACCACTCAGGTTCAAATCCTCACGGACGCAGATTTGGGTTCTTATTATTTCAAAAACAAAATCCGCTGTAGCGGCTTTCCCTACCGCATTCCTTTCAAAAAAATATTGTTCACCTACAATGTAATAAATGTTTGCTTACGTGTAAAAAACACTCAATGTTTTTAAATGGTCGTGTTCTTGCATATGAAAATGTTCTCACATCTCGTAAAAAAATCCATGTTCAGTAAATTGTTCACGAATCTTCAAAATTGTTCATTTGTTCAAACATGAATTCATTTTATACAAGGGAAAGGTATCCATATATTTATCCAAAAACATAAAATCAAAGTAAAAAAATATAAGTATAGTGAAGAAAAAATGGAAAAGAATAAACGGAAGAAAATAAATCAAGAGCAAAACAAAAACAAAAGAAACAAAAAATAAACAAAAACATATTTGAACACTGCGAACAATTTTTTCAAACACGTGATTTTTTTAACTCGGTGATTCTTTTTTATCTTTTAACGCCGTGAACAATTTTATAAACACATGAATTTTGTAACTCCGTGAACATTTTATTGAACATTGTGAACAAATTTTCTAAACACGTGAATTTTTTAAACCCGAAGCCATGGACGGCCGGAATCGTAACTATGTAATCCATGTACAGTGTGTTGAGTCGGCCCATCCAGACTTGAGTCGCAGGTGAAACGCTAAGAGTAAACGGGATGCTATCGGTGTGAAAAATCGTTACAGTAGTACCACTAAGCGCATAGGAAACAAGCTTCGTCTATGCAACAGAACAACCGGCTGACTTTGAGGGAACTGGGGCTAATGAGACGTCTACTCGGTGTTCTCTTTTTTTTAAGCAAAAATAGAGAGGACACTGAGTAGACGTCTCATCAGCTAATCGGTGTCCTCTCGCCAGATTAGTTATAAGGCTCGTCTCGCAGGCGAGAGGTTCTAAACGTTGTGTCACAGCTAGTATTAGCTGATTGCAAGTTTGTAACCCACCTGACGAATAAGATATCGCTTTTCCCTCGCAAAGGAAAAAAAATCCACGTGCCACACAGCGGTGACGACTATAGAACATAAGCTTTGACGAATTTTCCTCGCCGATGTACGCATTGATTACCATCGATAGGCGGATAGCGGTGTCGCTTTTGTGTCGAGACACCTGTCATCTATCGACGGTGGTGTTTAGCTGCATAAGAGCATCTCTAACAGCTGACTATAGGGCACCATAGTACAGAGGGCAAAAAGCAGCCTCCAACAGCTGCCATATATGGTGCCCTATAATAGGCCTATATCTTCTATTTCAGCGCGCGCGGTCCAACTGCTTTTCATTTTCCCTCCCCCGTCGCCCCGCGCGCGATTCAGCCGCCGCCGCCGCGATTCGGCCCGCCCCGCCGCTGCTCCGACCTAGATTCGCGGCCCCCTCACCTCCCCACCCCCGCCGACTCTCCCCTCCCCTCCGCCGCCGCGTTCCCCACCTCGGATTTGGTCGCCGTCGCGCCGATGTGGCCGGGCCGCAACTCCGGTGGATACGGCGGCTACGGCCGCGGCTCCGGTGGCTATGGCGGCTACGGACGCAGCTCTGGTGGTGGCTCCTATGGCCACGACTCGCTGTGGCCGCGCCGCGACGGGAGGAGCCCCGCGCCGCAGGTCCGGAGCGGCACGGGCTTCCGCGGCGTGCGACTTCGTGACTCCGGCCGCTACGCGGCGGAGATCACGGTGGACCACACGCGGATGTGGCTCGGCACGTTCCCCATGCCGGAGGAGGCCGCACGCTCATACGACACCGTCGCGTGGCGCTATGGCCGGCCGAGGTCGGAGATGAACTTCTCCGACGTCGAGACCACCGAGGATGGCACCGCCGTGGCTCCGGAATTCCGCGTGGCCTCTCGTGCCATCGAGGATGAAGATCGGGAGGCACGCCGCCAACTGAGGGCCGCGCAAGCGGATGAGGCAGCGATGGAGAAGCTTCGCCGGGAGAACCCCGACCTCGTGAAGGCAGAGTAGGAGTTCTTCGCGAGCCGGGATGCGAAGAAGCTGAAGACGGAGGTCGGCTCTTCTATAGCTGCTGGACCCTCTGCTCCGGTGATCATCAAGATCGAGGACTCCGACGACGAGTCCGGATTATCGGACTTTGATTCCGACGACGATTCCGGTGTCAATTGGAAAGCACTGATTAGAGATGCTCTAAGCAGCAGCCCTATTTAAATGGTGTAAGCTCGACTACTTTCAAGCCTTGTATAAGGAATTCGTCAAAAGTAGGCCATGTCACTGATAAAATAGCCAACTGATCGATTCACACGAAGAAGATAAATTTCCGTTGGCCATTCCACGCAATCTCCGCTAACTCAGTCCACGCACGCAATTACCCGGTAGTTGACTGTCGAAATGAATCATGTAACAGAACAAAACAGCAAACTCCTAAATCATATACGAGTACCAGCTAATCCAGAAGTAAACAAGAATCAAATGACCGCAGCAACCACGCATCTCAACACCAACCGGTTGATTCCTTCATCAAGAACAGAAACAAGAACAGACTACAGGGGGAAAAGAGAAGGAGAAAACCGCATGTATATGTATATCAAGCTTTACAGAGCAACCATGATCAGGCATCAAATCAAAAGAAATACAAACAGCAATAGAATTTTTTTTCTTGCAGCTCGATCGGTCTGCTCTTTTCTGTCTCTTGGCAGCTGCTGCTAGATACAGTTAAGACTTAAAGAGTGTAGGAGTCTAGGACCAGCCGTAGACGATGTGCAGGTAGCGGTCTTTGATCCACCTGAAGCTCTTGCGGAAGGAGCCCTTCACCTTTCCCTCCACCGCGTACGCCTTGTACGCCGCCACGCGCCGCTTGCGCTCCATGTCCGGGTCGCCGAGCGCCAGCCACCGCCGCTTCGACTTGCTCCTCTTCACCTCCTCCTCCTCCGCCACCGTCGCCACCGTCCCTGCCCCGGCGCCGTACTCGTACTGGTACTGGTACGACGACGCCCCTCCGCCGCCGTAGGACAAGGACCGGAAGTCCGGCCGCGCGCCGCCGGTGTAGGGCTCGATCTGCATGCGCCCCCCGGCGTACGACTTGGAGCGGTAGCCGCCGTCCATGGCAAAAGGCAGCGGCAGGAGCAGATGAGGAATTCTCCTCTACCCTTGCGATGGTTTCTTGGTGACGAGACAGGGAAGAAAGAGTAGGAGGAGGATCAATCAAACAACAGAGGTAGAGGAGAAAGTGAAGGGGTTTTGGTTGTTGGGAATTTGTGGCTGGATGGACGGAAGTGGGAGAATTATACTAGCGCGGAATCGCGCGGTTTTGTCAACTGTTGTGGTGGAATATATGGGATTGACGAATAAGAATGAACCCCAATTGCAGTTGTATTTGCCGACCTGCAAGAAAGCAACGTACATATGCCGTGTTCTCAATCAGTGGAGCTACCGGCTGGCCTATGTCTTGCCATCTCAAATTATCAATTCATAATTCGGCTGTGTGTACGCTGACACGGTCTTCCGCCATGTCCATACATCCGACGTAGACATTCTTTTTTTTAGTGTGCTCCAAACTCTCTTGGTAACTATTCTCAAAAAAACTTGCCTGCTAACTATTTTTTTTTAAATGGCTTGCTAGCTGTTCTGAAAAACTTTTTGCTATATATATAGTCACCTTAGATCTTTTTTGCGAATTACCTTAGATCTTCTTATGTCTATGTCGATGTCCAGAGCCTGTGTCCCCATTAAGATACGTGCATGAGAGAATAAGAAATGATTAGACAACATGAAATATAAGTCAACTAATGTGTCGATTGAATTTTAAAATTAACCATATGGGACAAGGTGTTTTGGCTCTCGTGGGCTAGTGATCTCAGTATTTATAAACATTTGGCAATGTGAAGTTTTTAAAAATTCAATAAGAACTACATGGATACGTAAACATATTATCTACATATCAGCAGGATTTAGCCAGATAATATGTTTTACTGCAGACTACACAAAAATCACAAATAGAGGCTCTGAAAACGCAGAAAATAACCTTTGGCTTCTAATATTTTGATGCAAATTTGTATTTTCGTGCCTTTAGTATGCTTAGTATTTCTTGGCAATTCCAATGGCTTTTTTATTTATTTATGTGCACAAAAATAAGATTGTCTAGTATTTTTAGTGTAAGTAATATCATATGGTAGGGTATGTGGCTCTTTCTACACACAAATTAAAAAACATATGGAATAGATGCAATATAGGCTACGAGCATAAGTGCATGAATATGCGGAGACATGTACATCAAGTTTTCTTTTAATAATCACCAAATATTTTTTGAATAGAAAGTCAATGTATATAACCTATCATTTCAGAGGAGTACTAGTTGCTGAAGAGGGTTTCAATCAAAAAGTAAAGTAAAAAAATGTATGGCTTGTTATCCCAATTTCTGAAGGTTCTGAAAAGGGGTATTTTTCTATTTATATGGCTATGTTCTATTTGCACGAGCAAAACTGGGATTAGGCTATGAGAGATGCGAATGTTGATAGCTCCGGTCTTGAAAACCGGTATAGCTATCAAGGATTCAAATCCCTGTCTCTCCTTTTGCTCATTGAATATGCTAGTTTCTTTAATTTTGTATCTTTATTCTATCGCTTACCTTTCTTTCATAAAAAGCAATAAATGGTCGGCTAGATGGAATAACCGAGCCAGAGTAGGAAAAGATAAACATTAGAACATCTTTAAATAAGAAACTTTTAGTTAGGAGGGTTCATGCAAAGAAGATTCTTGAGATATTCCTCTTCTCCACTTAAGCCAATGATACACGTCATTTGTGAATCGAACTTCGAGTGCCTCGCACCACCTTGACGAACAAATAGGGTGCCCCTCATCCCCGGTATCCATGTTCCCACATGATTTTTATATTGTAGACATACATTCTGCTCCATGTATCAACTACTCATGTTCATGCTTACGGTGGAAGTGATGTTTTCTTTTCATATTGTAAGAAGATGTAGCAAATTCTTTGTCATGTCCTTGTACGAGTCGGTGGAATAAGGTGAACTCTTCAGTTTATCAGTGGCATCTCGAAATGGACCAACGATCCGTCTTAGAATGGGCTGAAGATAGAAATTGGGGGATCTGCCATCTACTGGCCCGTTATCAACCCATTTCGGACACCACACGCATTTTGCGTTAGGAGTCGCTGTGCGTTACCCATTTCCATTTCTGCTATAAAGCGTCTTCCCCTCCCACTAGTAGCTTCGACCTCCCATCGCCTTTTCCAGAACCACCACCAACTCCCTCTCCAAGCCACAACCTGACAACCACAACCAAAACCCCAAACCCCACCCCAGCGCGGCGGCGCAACCGCGGCCGCCACCGCCACCGCCGGCCGCGATGAGGAGGGGAAGGCGAAGAGGAGAAGGCCCCGCACGAGGTCACCCTGCAGAAGGTCACGACAGTCTCATCCTACCGCTGGTGGTGGGACGACGATTACCTGGAAGACGGCGATGTCGGCGTGGTCCGCGTCGACCCCTGGATAGGAAGCAGCCTCGCCGTCCTCGACACCACCTTCTCCCAGGCCGACTACGCCACCGCCGCGT
Organism: Poa pratensis; assembly: GCA_947311845.1. NCBI lineage: Eukaryota > Viridiplantae > Streptophyta > Magnoliopsida > Poales > Poaceae > Poa > Poa pratensis. Next base: position 55,190,385 of record CAMZMU010000042.1, read on the forward strand.
GGCTGAAGGACATGGCCTCCCTCCTCCGCGGGGGCCGCCTCCGCGCGCCCCTCGTCGTCGGCCTCGTCGTGCTCCGCGGCCGCCCGCCCACCGACTCGTACTGGAGCGACAAAGGCGCTCGCGGCAACCCGCAGCACCCCGACAACCCCATCCGCTGCATCGCGCTCTGCGTCGGCGGATCCCACGCGCTCGTGTACCAGCCCGACTGCCTCTACTTCAAGCACACCGGCGGTCTGCTCCCCTTCAGGGAAGACAACAAGATGAAGAAGCTCCGCGAGTTCCTGGCCGACAAGCGCGTCGTCGTGGCCTGCCTCGGCGCGAGAAAGGTGGTGAAGAAGCTGGCGGAGGAGTGGGGCGTGCACGTGGCGCGGCCAAGGGAGCTGACAGATCTGTTCGCGCAAGCCTACGGGAAGGGGATCGACGTGAAGCCTGAGGTGCTGCCGGGGAAGCCGCCGAAGCCGGAGAAGAGCTACTCCTGGATGAGCAAGGAGGCGGCCAAGAGGGCGCGGGCACATGCCGAGGTGGAGCAGCAGTTGTACGAGGAGAAGAGCAAGCCGGGGAGGTGGATCCCGAAGGTGATCGAGGGGCTGAGCATGGAGTACATGGCGCGGGTGGCTCTGGGCCAGGACATGCGGCTCGCGCCGTGGCCCGCGAAGCTGGCCGACGCGGACTGGGCCCGCCTCGACCTGGGCAACGACGACTGGATGTACGCGACGCGCGACGCCTACCTCTGCTTCGACATCGCCGCCCACTGCCTCCCGAAGATCGGCGAGCCCGTTGCCTGAGATCCTTCCAAGCCGCAACCTGCAAGTACGTGTACGTGCCGTCTCTCTCGCGATCGACTATACATACATCTCTGACACCATCTGAACTTGGCGACAACTGTTTGGTTTCAATGCTTGGGTTGAATCCGTGTGCCGATTGATGCTCCGTTCAGTTGCTCTTGTAGTATTCTATTACACAATTAGTACTGTTTCTCTTGTTCTTATGGCCGGAATGGTACATTGGTAAACCAGTTGGTATGAACTATGAAGGGATAAAATGCTGTTGGTGATGCTTGATTGAAATGGATCGATATGCATAATGCAGTTTGATCTGATATGTGGGTAGTCTTTGGTTCGATATACACTATATTTGTTGCAAATATATGTGGGACTCTCTTGCTTAGTCTTACTTGCTCATTTCCTCTCGTTTCGATACTTGCTTCCTGATCCATTTTGGTTTACTGTCAATCGACCTGTGTGGTGTGGAACAGTGAGTTTTACTGATTGTGTCATCCATGATGGCATTTAATCCCTGACTGCATTCCCCTCACCCCCCGTGTCGCTCCTCAGGCGACACCGGGGGCGCACCCCGCCGCCGCCACACCCACATCCCTTCCCGGCGCCCCCCTCCGCCGCTGCCGCCGGCTCCTACGCCGCGGTGGCGGCGGCCCCCCGCTGCCAACTTTTGGTGCCGGGGGAGTTCCTTTTTCGTGGAGGCGTCGGCGACTGCCGGATTCGGCTGGGGACGGAGATGGTGGCTCGCCGGCGCAGGGCATCCACGGCGGGCAGCGAGGGCGTGCGGAGCGAGTTGGTGATGCTGGGGCGAGCAGAGCGTGTTGGAGGCCGGAGCGGGGCGAGAAGACGGCGTCGGGCTCGATCTGGGCCCAATCTGGGTCGGGAGGGCCAGGAGCTGGTGCGTGCTGAGGGTTGGGTGGCGCGGCGGCGCGGAGCAGGCAGGCTCGCCGCCGGCACGGAGAGCTCCAGGGCGACACGAAGGTGTCGCGGAAGGAGCAGGGGCGCGGGCGACTGCTGTGCAGCGTTTCGGGCAGCAGGTTTGGCGTTCGGCGGAGGTGGTCGGAGGATGCTGGGGCGGCGGCCCCGGGCTGATGAAGGTGACGACGGCGTGGTCGTCGCGCTGGCAGTGGAGTTCCTCTCCTCGGCGTGTGGTGCTGCGCAGGGGTCCTCTGGTTGTGGTTGCGGGAGGTGGCGGCGTGGGTGTCGAGGCTGGTGTGACGGCAGCAACTGTGGCTGTCTTTTAGGCCGGGGCGGCGGCCCCGGATGTTGGTACGACGTCCGTGGTCTGCGAGCAGCTCTCCTTGGGCAGCTTGGGCTGCGGGTGGCTGGTTCGTGCGGTGTCGTGGCTCGGTTGCGAGCGGTGCTATGTCGGGACGGCGGTCCCAGAAGGGGGTGCTGGCGGCAAGGCTGTCGGGGCTGCTGGGGCAGCGGCAGCAGCGGTTGCCTTTTAGGCCGGAGCGGCGGCCCCGGATGCGGATACGACGGCCGTGGTCTGCGAGCGGCTTACCTGGTGCAGCTCGGGTTGTGGATGGCCAAGTCGTGCGGCGTCGTGGCCCGGGTGTGGGCTGTGGCATGTCGGGGCGGCGGCCCCGGAAGGTGGTTCAGGTGGCGGAGGGTTGGATGTCGGGGCAGCGGCTCCGAGTTTTTCTGCTTCATCGAGGGCGTTCCTCCTTGTGTCGTGTGGGCGACAAGGCTGCTCTCGGTGCTGTTCGTCGTCGAGGCTCCCCGGTAGTGGCCGCTTTCATCTTCGACGGAGTGTCCCGTGCCTGCTCCTCCCATAGCAGTTGCGGATTCTCCTCTCCGGCAAGGGTGGATTGCTGGCCGGCTGGCCGTGGAGTGGGTGTTGTGTAGGCTTTGCCCCATGGCGTTCGTTGTTGTTGGTGTTGGTGTTGGTGTTTGTTGTTTGGTTTTTGCCCGGTTTCTTCCACTAATAAACCGTGCACCTTCTGCTTAATTAATATACGGGGCAAAACTTTTGCCTCTCGTTTCAAAAATCCCTGACTGCTTCAGATTTATCATGAAAGGAGACGTGCATTTACCTCTCCTGAGTCCTGATCAATACCCATTTTAGTTTAATTCATGGGATGTGATTTCAGTATCGACAACATCAACATTAGGTACTAAATTCGGTAAGCTAGCTGTGTTGATGACTGGTTTTCTTTGTTCCATATGATCAGATATTCATATTAGTCGATGGTATCAACTATCAAGTGCTCATGTGTTACCTAGATGTGCTCTTCAATATGAAGTAGCATTTGTCCTGGTGTGCATAGCTTCTCTGTTGTGCTTGCTGTAAGGCTGAGCATGAAGCTAATCAGTCTATGATATGTTATATTTGATTGCTGTTTTGAACCTCAACTGGGGCACCTGGAATTCTGCTACTACTAGTTAATGGATGCATGCGTTGGTTGCGTCCAATTTCTGGTCTGATGCTGTCATGATGCCATTATCTGAATTATTGTTAAGAAAATGTATCTAAACTCGTAAAGTGTGATCGGATGCAGTTGTGCAATACAAATATATGATTGAACATGGTTAAGCTGCATCGGGATTTTTTCTGACAGATGTTAGAACGGCTTTTATACACAATCTGAACTTGGTCACACTTGTTTGGGTTCAGCTGGGTGTGGGTTTAGCTTGTTCTGTGCTGATGCTGTGTTCAGTTTAGTAGACTAGTGGTAGTAAGTGATGGATTGCTGTTGGTGATACTTGGCTGTTATCTGTATTGCAAAATATGGTGTATTTGGGTGATTGGGTTTTGTCAGCCATTTCTTTCATTTTCAAAAGACGATTTCATCCCTTATCCAATCATACTTACTGCTAGGCCACTGGCCACGTTGCCAGATGAGGGTATACTCTTGACATTCAATACTTAATGGAAGTATAACCAAGAGAGCCAAGCCTTTTCTGGAGGACACTGACTGGCTGACTGCTGAGTTGGTCTATCGACCGCAGCGACGAGTGTATCGCTGTGGTCGCATTCCCTAACTGGCTAAGGCAAACTGCACGATCAAAGCCAACAGAATGTATACCCATTTCCCGGTCAGAGAACGTATACCAAACAATTGGCAAGATACCCAGCAAAGCTTTTACGTTTTGACCTCATTTTAGTTTAACTCATGGGATGTGATTGCAGTACTCATTGATCTTCCTGTTCCATATGATCAGATATTCAGATTAATGAATGGCATCAAGTGCTACCTAGATGTGCTCTTGCAATATGTAAGCATTTTGTCTTGGTGTGCATAGCTTCTCTGTTGTGCTTGCCTTAAGGCTTAGCATGAATCTAATGAAGTGTAGGATATGCTGTATTTAGTTGCAGTTTTGAACCTACATCCGTGTCACCTGGAATTGTGCTATTATTCGTTGATGGATACATGTGTTGGTTCATCTAATTTCTGGTTCTGATGCATGTCATGATGCCATGCTCTGAATTATTGTTTAGCGATTGTATTTTACACTAAAATGCATCACAAGTCCTATTTTTGTACAAGTGTGATCGGATGCACTTGTGCAATCCAAAGATCTGATTGAATATGTGTCAAAGTGTGTCAGGCCCAGGCATTTTGCTGGCGGCCTTCTTAGATCCTGGCATATAAGGTCTGAACTTGGCCACACCTGTTTGGGGTTCAGCTCTTTGTTTGGGGTGTGGGCTTAGCTTGTTCTGTGCTGGTGTTGTGGGTTGTGCTCAGTTGTTCCGTGTTTAGTGCAGTATAGTATAGTAGTGGTTGTAAATACTTGGCTGTTATCTCTGTTGCAATGTATGGTATGTTGGGTATACTCAGCCATTTCCTCCATTTTTCGGAAGATGATTTCATCCCTGATATAATCATACGTAGTAGACTACTAGTAGTACTGGATTGCTGTTGGTGATACTTTTTTCTGTGTTGCAAAATATGGCGTGTTTGGGTCTACTCCGCTATATCCTCCATTGTCTGGAAGATGAGTTCATCCCTAATCATACTTAGTGCTGGGATACTAGCTATGTTGAGCCAAATAAAGGTTTACACTTTACTTCACTGATCAATATTTTCTTGCTAATGAAAATCGACCAAAGCATGGAATGGAAGTAGATTTAAGAATTAAGAGTCCTGAGATATTTTCGAAGGACGTTGGTCTATCGATCGTAGTAGCAACGATACCCATTTTTAAGGGTACTGCAGGAGCACAGCTAACATAATTGATACCCATTTCCCGAACTCCGCTGAGCGCTGACTACCCAGGCCAGCACATAAGGCTTTGAACTCTGCTGAGTGCTGACTACCACGTATTCTCTTTTGAGGCAAACCTTGAAGACAGTCAAGTTTATTCGTCCGGTTACCTACTCTTCATTATGTCACTGATTATGATTATTATAGGACAATACGATCGAAATAGTTGACAACACTAAATAAAGATGTTAAGGAACACAGTTTGGAAATTACAGTAGACTATATTCTGGAGTAGAGGTAAGAAATGAACTGCTGCTTGTGGATTTTGATCCTAAAAGGGGAGAGCTCGCCAAAGGTAGGAAATAATCCAATTCTCTCCAGATCAATCACAGCAGATGATTCTTAATCATACTGGACACAAGAACTCTGGTTCCTAGCCAAAGGTAGACGAGGAAAATGACAGACTTAAAGAATAGGTAGACTAACAGTAATAAGGAAGCAGTGACCAAACTTATTTGCAAGGATATGACCATAACATCTCAGCATTATAAGGTGTATAAAATTCTATGATAATAACAAAATCTTTTCAGGATCTGACAGCCATTTGCTCTGCATTTAGATCACTCTAGGGACTCCTCTGTTCATACTCAGCCTAGTTGGGGGTGCGGTACAGCTTGCCGAAAACATGCAGCACGGCAACAACAGCAATAAACCCAATGCTCATGATCAGAACAGCGTTCGGGGACATCTTGCGTCCAGCAGTCTCATCAGTGTAGAACTGAAGCATTGTACTGGCGCCGCCGCCGCCTCCAGCAGCAGCTGCACCGCCGGCGGGTCGACGCCTGCGCAAGCTTGCAGCAGCTGCTGCACTCCCTCTCGCGGGTGCATCGCCACCATTAGCCACCATCTTGTTCAATCTCTCTGCATGGAAGTAGGAGTTGAGATCAGAAGGCCTGTAGCACTTAGTATCATAAAGGACCAAAACATGCACAATGTTCCAATGAACAAATGGAGAATTACAAGTGAAGTTTTCACAGTTAGACACTTCATTGCAAAACCATGAAAAGCTACATTCGTGCTACTTACATATTCATATCTAGATTCTGCAACGTGTTGTAGTAAGTTAAAAGATACATTGATCATTGCCATAGCTAAATTGACAGACACCCACAAACTTGTAATAATCAAAAGAATTGTGCTGAGGGGCATGGCCAAACAGCCCCTGCCCTGATATGCTGCCTAAGTGCAACTGTATAAAAACTACCCATCAGACGAATATGCAGAACAAAATATTACACGCAAAGATTAAGATATAAGATCTTACAAGGAAGATCATAAGGGCGTCATGAATTCAATAAAAACGCGGTTAAGCAGTGTTGTCCTATACAGACGGGCCGCCGCAAGGATCAGGAAGAAGATTTCTCCCAATAAATCATCCTGATTCAGAATCTACGGACGAACACACGATCGCAATGGAACACGAACAAAATCGACTCCAAAATTTCACAAGCAAAAAACCATGCATCTACCAGATCAAACATCCAATCTGGAACCTAAAACGCATCGCCAGATCTGAATCCTCAGCGACACGGACCTCAATTCAGCCTGGCAATCTAATGAAAAACAAAAGGCCTACGTTCTCTCCGGGGACACAAGGCGTGGGATCAAGGACGAAGGGGTCTGCTCAGACGAAGAAAAAAGATGAGATACGGAGGAGGATCGCTCGCACCTGATGAATTTGCCCTCGCGGATCCTCTGCCCTCGTCTGCAACCAGGCGCCGTAAATCCAAGTGCGGAATGCTCTCTCGCTGCCGTGCGGTGCCCCCGATATCTATGCACCCTATTCGGGTCGGGTCCGGTCTGTTCGGTGTGTGCGTGACGTGGTCCGCGCGATCTGATTGGACGGTACACGTCCCGGGCCATCAATCTGGGCCGTTCGTTCGGTTACCGGGTCTTACGTTTATCCTGGGCCACCCGACAAGACGTTAATTAACTGAAAAGGTAAGGTTGTGGAGAGACTAATCCATCTCACCAGCTGGAAAAGGTGGCTCGTGGAAAAGGCAAAGTATTGACAAACTACAATTTTCTAGCCCCTAAGCATAACTTAGCAAAGTATTGACAAACAGAAGTATTTTGGAGTATGGAGAATACCGTAACCTGGCTACCGCTGTAATTATCTACGTAAAGCCGCTACCATTAGAGAAATTTGTTCCAAATTCGCGGGAAAACAAGACCAAGAACTTCCGCCAAGCGCGCCATGACGCCTAGCTTGACTCACCATTACCACCACGCCTTCAACGACGAATCGACCACGAGTTGCAATTCCTCTCACAGTCTGCTCCGCGGTTCCGCACCACCCAGGCCAGGCAGCTGCTGGAGTCTGACTTCTCCACCCGCCACGAACGCGGACACCGGCGAGCAGGACAGAGAACACGACAACTCAGCCCCGTCTACGACCGTCGGAGTGTGACTGCTCCGCCCCGTCCGCGAGATTGAAGGGCGCAATTGGATTTCGGCCGATTCGGCCATCCACGGCCGCCAAGGCCTCCGCGGGAGTCAACGTCCTCAGGTTCAGTGCTATTATTCTCATCGATTAAAGTACCAGCAGTGGTGCGTCGTTGCTTTTCTCGCTTCCTCCGTTTTCGAAAAAGAGGTCTCGAGTTGTTTTTTCAATATGTTGAAAAAACCACAGTTTCAAGGAAACTACATTATTAATATCACGTTTTTTTGCGTTAGCCAAACACATCAAGTAATATATACTGCAATATTTTCTGAAACTGCAGTATTTTTGCAATACTTCGAGAATACTCAGCTACCAAACATAGCCATACTCTCTCTCAAAGGCCCGCATAATCGGGATGCACTTCAAAAACGCTAAATCTTACCATGGTGTGATAAACTAAACTAGCCTATTTTCAGTATTTTGCGGGATGGATCCGAGACGTCGTCTTGCCACTCTATGTACAACCATGCAGCATAGATCACCAACAACATATGCAACCCATTTTTTTGGTCAAACATCATACTTATGATAAGTCATTTGGAGACAAGTTCAAGAAAACTGACGGATAAAACACAAAAACAAGTTCAACAAAATACTAACAATATATAACACACAAACAAATCAAAGAGAATCACGTCGAAGCCTTGCCTTTCTCCCTGTCATATCGGGGTGGTAGTACTTCTCGACGAAGGCGTAGGGTTCCGAGGAGGAGATGTCATGTCGTCACCCGAGGGGAGCCTGACACAAGGATCCTTACGACGTGAGAGTGCTCGTTGGCGAGACAACATTGGCTTTGGCAACTCTCTTCTTTACAGCCTCCCGCTCTGACATCACGATCAACCTCGTAGATGGTTGTTCTTCTTCTAAGCCATAGGCCATGTCGGAGGATATCAACTCTAGTCGGAATTCGTTAAGTGTTGTTACCTCACAACTGGTCCGGCGATCGAACTCTCCAAGTTGGTGCGGTGAAGGCCTTAAGGATGTTATTGTGCCACCCTTTTTCATTTTGAGGCCCTTTGTGTAAAATTACAGGCCCTAATAATAATTTCGGCTTTCTCTATGGAGCTTTATGTAATTTGAAAGCTCACACCTTTTGACCTTTATATGAAGGACCCATCCCTTGTTTATGCATTGCTGTACTGAAGGCTATAGAAATGGCGTTGCGCCTGGGTTGCGGCCGTATTGTTTTATCCACAGACTGTCAAGTACTATAGAGGGCTATCACTTCGACTGCGTATGACCTCTCCACTTTGGGTGCCCTTTTCCTGGAAATGAAGTTCCTGCTAAGAACTGAGTTTATAGACCATAGAGTCTCTTATGTGCCTCGTTTGTGTAATAAACCAGCCCATGAACTAGCTGCCGTGGGTCTGGCTGGAGGTATAGGTTTCCGCCAAGTTTGGGTGGATCATGTCCCTGACGTTGTTAGCAGGGCTTTGTACGGTGATTCTACCGTTCAAGTTTAATACGTAGAATGTTTGCATTCCCGTAAAAAAAAAAAGGTCATCAATCAGGTCCCACCAGGCTACGAGGAGGAACCTCCCCGCCCCCTCCCTCGCTCTAAAATTGACCAACGGCGAGGAGACCAAAGGTGGAACACCACATTCTGCCCTGTTTCATTTGGACCCGGAGAAACCTGGAGGAAATCGATTTCCTCATATTTCCGACCAGAGAAAAGGGAATTTCTGACCAAAGCAAGAGGAGTAGTGCTTTGATCGCACCGAGGAGGTTGGGGATTTCCAGGCTGAGGGAGACTTGGCGGGAGGAGGGATCATGGATCAGATAATGGGGAAGGTGGGCGGGCTCTGGTTCAGCCAGAACGCCGGCAAGGAGATGAACAACGTCGGCGACGACATCAATGTGAGGCCCTCTCCTATTCTTTTCTTTCGATTTCTTTCAAGTCTTTAGATCCGAAATCGCTTTATTTTTTCGCGGATCGTGTGACCAGATCGATCGGACAATTTGCTGCTGTCATTCTTTCATTCTAAACCTGCATACACCTTTGGTGTCTCGTTCTCTCCGGCTCGCTCCTCGGATATATTCTTAATGATTGTTCTATATCCGGTGGAACTAATGCGTTGGGCATTGCTCTTATCGAAGGGAAGGCTATCGAGCTAGATGACGTGGATGATCCCTAGATGATAACTTACGACTTATACAAGGCGGTCATGCAGGGCCGGCATTATTTACCTGAATTACAGACCGTCCCTTTGCACAGGCGGGTAGATTGAGCAGTTTTTACACAACAATTTTAGATAGAAATTAAACCAGAATCAATGAAATACTGTGGCGTGTTACCTACACTATATTACCAATGGAATGTTATGTCAGTTTTGAAACCATGCTTCCATAATGCCAGCAACAGGAGAATTTCATTTTCCTTATGTGCTGACTCTGTCAACCTTTTACTGTTTTGCTCAGTCAATCTCGAGCAGCATTGGAGATGGAGCCAAATGGATGGTTAACAAAATCAAAGGTACGGTAGTCGACGGCTAGCTTTGCTGATTTTAGTAGAAGAAAAGCTACGGCATGATGCTTTGCTTCAAGATGAACATGAAGGCTTTGTTGTTTTTGTTCGCTATGATATTACATTCTTCATGAACATGAAACATTCTTTTGCTTCTGTACCCATCTGAGTACACCACTTGGTTTCAGGGAAGATGCAGAAACCACTGCCTGAATTCCTCAAGGACTACGACCTCCCGATAGGCCTCTTCCCGCAGGACGCAACAAACTACGAATTCGACGAGGAGACGAAGAAGCTCACAGTGTACATCGCGTCGGCGTGCGAGGTCGGGTACAAGGACTCGTCGGTGCTCCGGTTCTCCACCGCCGTGACCGGCCACCTCGACAAGGGGAAGCTGTCAGAGGTGGATGGCATCAAGACCAAGATCCTGATCTGGACCAAGGTGACGGCCGTCAGGACGGAGGACGCCAAGGTGCACTTCTCCGCCGGCCTGAACAAGACCCGGAATCGCGACGCCTACGAGGTTGTTAGGGATGGCGTTGCCATAAACAAGTTCTAGATCATATGGTTATTTTTCGACGTAAAGCTTTGATGTACTTCCCAGTGGTTGCTCCTCCCTCTTGCCATACCAAAAAACATGTCTGTGTGTGCAACAACGCTGATGTGTTTTGAATTATCAGGTGTAAATGTCTGTAAAAAACAAATCGAAATTGTAAATTAAGCAACCCATGGATTCGGGCAACAGCTGACTGACGTTTAGTAGGGAGGGAATCATCATGGGATCCCCATCGGGCAACAGCTGACTGACGTTTAGTAGGGAGGGAATCATCATGGGATCCCCATCTTTACACTAGATGGCAGTTCCATTCTCACATTGAGAAATGAATTGGGAACTGTTTGTGTTTGCCCCATCCCTGAAATTTATGCTCAACAAACACGCGGAGAGCACAGATTAAAAAAAAAACACGGAGAGGATGCAAACAAGTAAACAGATAACTGAACAAATCAAGATGCGCTTCCACGGCCCAAACAGGCCCAACAAAGGTCACCTACGTATTGGGGGGCTTCGGATCCGGAAGCGAGTGGCACACTGGCGCACATCTCTGGGCTCCTCTTCCCCTAATCAAAACTCTCGATTCCTTCTCCTCCCCGACGACGGCAACCATGTCCATCCCCGGAACAGCCACTTCCCCGCCTCCACCGTCCTCCCGGACCACTCCTCCGCCTCAGACTCCGAGGCGGAGGTCGACGCCGACTACCTCCCTCTCTCCGGCGCCGCATCGGACACCGACACAGACACCGAGCCCGACCCCGACCTTGCATCTCACCACCGCCTAGATGCGATCGACAACGGCGTCTCCGCGCTGGATCTCGCTTCCGACGGAGAAGAGAGCGACGAGGAAGACCAGAGCGTGACGGAGGCCGACTCCCGGGCTTCATCCGAGGACGAGCGCCGGCGACGCGCCCAGCTGCCCGCGGGCGCCGCGGCTCGGATCGTGGACGCGATGCGCGGCGTGGCGTTCCCCGGCGCGCCGCCGTCGTGGGCGGGCAGCGTCCCCGACGAGCAGTGGCTCGACCGCCTCCGCTCCCTCCGAGGCGGCTCCAACTAAACAGGGCAGATGGGTTCTCTCCCCCCCGCCAATCTCTGTGAGCTTGTAAGGATTCAACATTCCTCTATGGCTCTATCGCCTTTAGTTCCAGTCCAATCGATGCTGCTTCGGAATTTCGTGCGCAGATCGTCAACGATATGATCAGTGTGGAGCAATTGTAATCTTTACTCTCTTGTTTCACAAGCGTGCTTGTGCCTAGATTGTTCAGAGTTCCGACGAATTGCTCTACTGATACGCAAGTAACTTTTCTATTTGTGATTTTGTGAGTAGAGATTTGTGGCTCCGGGTTCCGGTGCTCTTTATTTAAAAAATTCAAAATTCATACTCCCTCCGACCCGAATTACCGGGCGGACCACTGTTTTAAATCATTTTTACAAAAAAACCCGCCAGTTCCCCGATTTGCAGAAACCCCCTCGCTAGGAGCCGCCGGAAGAACGGCTTGTGAAGAAGAGGAGGCGGTCCCATTTGCGGCGGCGGCGGCGGCGCCGGCGAGGAGACCGCTGTCCTCCCGCTGGCCAACGAACTCCTCCTCCCACGCGGAAGAGGTTGAGCCTGGAGGCGGAGCGGAAGGTCTCCTTCTTGAAGAGCACCCCGATGGAGTAGACGGCGACGGGCATGAGCGCCTTGAGCATCAGGATGAAGGAGACGGAGAGGTAGATGTATGCGGAGTTGGAGAACCAGAGGGAGAGGGAGTAGAGCGCGCCGATGGGGAGCACGGAGCTGTAGTAGAGCTGCGTTGACATGGCGGGGGCGGAGGGCCGTCGACGACCCGGAAGACGCGGACGAGCGCGGAGGAGGAGGAGGGCGGGGAGATGAGCACCTTGTGGAGCACCGACTCGGAGAGGGCACCCTCGGCGCCGCCGCCGGCCTCCTTCGCCATGGCTGCTGTTGTTCCGGCGGGAGGAGTCGGTGGATCTAGGTTTTGCGTGCGTGCGTGGGGGATCTGGGAGCAGAGAGAGTGAGAGGGAGGCGGATCTGGGCGGACCTGGCAGGACCGGCGGTGGGGCTGCGGGCGCGGGCGGGGCGGGGCGGGGGCTGGGCGGACGATGCGGAGGAAGAGGAGGGCGGGGAGGGCGGCGACTGCGGTACGGGGTGGGAGGACGTTTGACTTCAGGTGAAAAAGAGTAGGGGTGTTTTTGCAAAAAAGCCACCGCGAACAGTAATTCGGGTCGGAGGGAGTATTATAAGTTCAGAAAAATTTGCCATCCCACAGACATGTACAAACTCTCTATTTAAAATAATTTATCTTCCGAGCTACACAAAACTAAAAACGTGTAGATTTAAATGCACAAACTTCCGAGTCTCTAGAATATACAACATTTGTCATTTTGTGTAGTTGAGAATATACAATATTTCAAATGAGACAACACCTCATATTTTCCGTTTCGCGACCTTCTTTTCAGTTCCCTACCTCCCTATGAAATCTTGGCACAACGAAATTCAGCAAACGAACCCCATAACACCGTCAATCGTCGCTTATTTCCCACCCTTTGGGAGTTCGGAGGTGGATATTTTCTCCCCCCCCCCCCCCCCTTGGCCGGAGTTACCGCCATGGATCCGCCGCGGAGCTCTGCGTGGGCCCCACAACGGTTGGAATGGGCCCCTTAATGCGTGATTGAGCCACAGATTTGCCGTCGCCCGGTCGGCCTTGAAGATTGGGCGTCACCCGCCTGTTTATAAGAAGGTCGTAGATTTTGTACTGCCCATCGGGGGGAAAGAAGGGCCGATGATTTGAGGCCTTCATCCGTCGCTGATGAAAGGTTACTTTCTTCAATTTGTAGTTTAGAAATAAGTCAGTAATTTAGGTTAACCTCCGTCGAGCCCGCATCAGTGAATTGAGATAGTCTCTCATTTTATTTATTTGATCTCATCTGTATTCATGTGTGAGTTTGACTATTCTTTCCATTTCAGACCATTTGTTATTTGTTTAATTATTTGGATCTGAATAGTTATTATAATTTGATTCACTGTTGTATTGTGTGATGCTAAAACTTTATTAAATTTGATTTTTGTATTGTTGTTTTTGTTATTCAAAATCACAAATACGAGTTAAACCCTGAACTATTTGTCACGCGGGTTCAGATGGAAGAGATACTCGTACCGTAAAGGATTTACGCCTTAAATATAGAGATCTGTTCCATCCGAATCTGGCTGATATCATAAAATAGTTTTTGCGGTAACTCAAACTGGTTTTACGGTATGAGTTTTCCAAAAAAATATGTAGACATGTTTTAAGAGATGAATGGAATTTAGTTAATTCTCAGTCGATTTAAAAAAGAAGCATGCCTCGTTTTGCCAAGAAAGAAAAACTTGGTGGAAAGGAATTCAAGCGATATCAAAACGAAAATAAAACTCAAAAAGAATGATTCCCCAAGAAAGAAAGAGAATGACCAGCTGCGTGCACGCCAGTCCAGGGGCATTTCGGTCCAGTTTATTTCGAAGCAGCGTGCAACCCGTCATATTTCACATGAGACAACACATCATATTTTCCGTTTCCGCGACCTTCTTTTCAGTTCCCTTCATCCCTACGAAATCTTGGCGCAACGGAAATTCAGCAAACGAACCCCATACCACTGTCAATCGTCACTTGTTTCCCACCCTTTGGGAGTTCGGAGGTGGGTGGATATTTCCTTCCCCCTTTTTGGCTGGAGTTACCGACATGGATCCGCCGCGGAGCTTGTCCCACAACGGTCAGAATGGAGCCCTTAATGTGTGATTAAGCCGCAGATTTGCCGTCGCCCCGGTCGGCACCCACCTATTTATAAGAAGGTCGTAGATTTTGTACTGCCCGTCGGGGGAAAGAAGGGCCGCTGATTTGAGGCCTTCATCCGTCGCTGTTGAAAGGTTACTTTCTTCAATTCGTAGTTTAGAAATCGGTCAACTATTTAGTTTAACCTTCGTCGACGCCGCATGAGTGGAATTGTACGGGAGATAATCTCTCATTTTATTTATTTGATCTCAACAGTATTCATGTGTGAGTTTGACTATTCTTTCCATTTCAGACCATTTGTTATTTGTTTAGTTATTTGTTTTTTTAGCTCAATTTGTTTAGTTATTTGGATCTGAATAGTTATTATAATTTGCTTCATTGTTGTATTGTGTGATGCTACAACTTTATTAAATTTGATTTTTGTATTGTTGTTGTGTTGAGAATTTGTTGTTCAAAATCATAAATATGAGTTAAACCTTGAACTATTTGTCACGCGGGTTCAAATGGAAGAGATACTCGTACCGTAAAGAATTTACGCCTTGAATATAGAGATCTGTTCCATCTGAATCTGGCCGATATCATAAAATAGTTTTTGCGGTAACTCAAACTGGTTCTACGGTATGAGTTTTTTCCAAAAATATGTAGACATGTTTTAAGAGATGAATAAAATTTAGTTAATTCTCAGTCGATTTAACAAAGAAGCATGGTTCATTTTGCCAAGAAAGAAAAACTTGGTGGAAAGGAATTCAAGCGACATCAAAAGGAAAATAAAACTTAAAAAGTATGATTCCCCTAGAGAAAAACTCAAAAGAGAATGACCAGCTGCGTGCACGCCAATCCAGGGGCATTTCAGTCCAGTTTATTTCGAAGCAGCGTGCAACCCGTCACGCAACCGATCCGTCGGAATATATTCCGCTCCCGTTCCGTTGTGCTCCATTCCTAAAAATCCCGCAGAGCGAAGGCAAAGCGAGCACACAAACCCACCTCCACCTGCTCCGCTCCTCCCTCTGCCGCCCACCGACGCAAGCCCAAAACCCCAACCCTAGCGAGGATCCGAGGGAGCCAGCGGCGGCGACCACCACCGGAGGGGAGATGGTGTTCCTCGCGCTGCTCGTGGGGGCGGAGCTCGACGGCCTCACCAACCTGCAGCCAAGCGGCGGCGTCGACGACCGCACCTACCCGTACTACTTCAAGGTCCGGTCTCCGATTCCGCGCTCCCTCCCCTCTCCATCTCTCCGATTCGGACGATTTCCTTTTTTTTTTGTCTGCGAACTCTGATTCGGATGGTTCTGATGGGGGTTGTTTTGCCTGTATCGGTACCGATCGCAGCTGCGGTGCGAGAACTGCGGGGAAACGAGTCCCAAGACCACCTGCGTCTCCCTCGACGAGGTCGTCGAACTCTCCAGCGGCAAAAGCACCGCCAACCTCGTCCAGAAGGTGCCACCTTGTGCCATCGCACGCCTCCTCCTCTCAACTCATATGTGGCTTTAGCTTTCTGTCTATCTGTCTGTGCAAAATATTGTCTGTGGCACTGCGTGGACTGGAAGTGCGTGTTTGTGCGTCGGTAGGATCGATCGGCTTGTTCCTGTGTTGTGTGTACTCTTGGCAGGACTAGTAGGGTTGAGATTTCCGTGTGGGATTTGGTATCGTGTTTTTCTAGACACGATTTGGTACTGTGTTGTCTGCTTACACCGTTACAATGTCGGGTGACCTGGTGTCTCTTTTTGTTAAAAAAAGGGGGATTAGATTGTGTGGTGGAGGGTCATATTTGTGTTTGAAGTTAAGAACAGAGGCGTGTTATTTTCTGTGATTCGTTTGCTTGGTAAGGAATCTTGTTAACGTGTGAAATTGGTTAAGCTCTTCTAAATCTATGCTAATCGGTGGTGATAGATGTACTTTTCATGTGAATTTGTAATTGCAGACCAGAAAATTGTTGTCTCAGCACAAAAATTTATTGGGAGCAATTTATTCACTCATATTTGAGTTGTCTATATATGACATAATAAATATTCTGTTTGCATGTGAAAATAGTGAATATTTTCTTATGAGGTGTTCAATGCCGCATCTAGCATGTAGATGTTTTGATTGCAGTTTAACAAAAGGATGCCTGTCTTTTGGATGAAACAATTACAAGGTGAATTGATGTCGTGAAACGATTATTTTTGATATTTTAGGAGGACTGTTTACACTGTTTAAGTTAGGAGAATATTGACTCTATCTCGTAAGCCTTGTTTGTAGTCCATAATGTTGCACATGTTTGCCGGGATTTTATTATTGCTGGAACTAGTTCTGCTACTCCCTGTGTTTTAGTGATGGGTACTGAACATTTGGGTGCTCCCATTTTGCTTTTATTTTCTTAATGGAGGTTGAGTTTTCAAGATGGAAGATCTTCAGTTAAACAGCACAAACACAATATATCTGCTTATTCGACAGTATGAGCCTGCATACAATTATATCTTGCTATTTTTCTAAATGAGTCTGGGTTAGATAGATTTCTTGTTTTCTGGGTATCAGCATATGTTTTTTGTTTTGTTTGGTATGAACCTTCATTGAACCAATTATTTAGTGGATAGACATAGGTCTCTCTTGTTTGGCTAGAATATTTTGAGTGGTAACTCTTCCCATGTGACAGTTGATCAACTATATTTCCCAGCTTCCCCTGTCAATGGTTAATTATTTCCTGTGTGCATCCAGCTTTTCTAAAAATGTTAGTTATTTTCATAATGCTGCTGCAGCTGCATGTAATATGGTAGCTGTTTTTAATGTACTGGTTTTTTGTATGCCCATGGCTGAAAGACGATGAGCTTTGCCAAATAAATGACTTCATATTGTTATTGTTTGATGATCAAACATGGACAGTAGGTAGAACTCTCTTTTTATGATATCGTTACACTTGCACCTTTGCTAGAGCAGTACGTATCTTACACTTATCACTACCAGTATTGCAAAATCTCATTACTCTGTTATTGTTTCCTTTGAATCTTAAGCATTTCGTATTTTGGACTTTGAGGGGGTTCATAAGATCCATAATGCTCCATTTCAAAACAGTACTTCTGTTGCAAACCATTTCATGATTTGTGTAATTGAAACATAGTTGTCTTAATACCTGATGGAAGAATATATTGCTGAATTGCGTTTCGAAGGCTCATTGCTGGGTCTTTTCCTTGATCTTTTTAGGGAAGGAGTACACCAGCAAAAAACTTGTTTCATTAGATACTTTGTCATACTACTAGATGTCTTATCTATACCTTGTTTGGTTTTCTTTCAGTGCAAATTCTGTGCAAGAGAGGGATCAATTGTGATGATTCCTGGGCAGGGAACACCACTGACTTCTGAGCTGAGCCAGAAAGGAGAGATGGCTTGTCTGATGGTCTTTGAATGCAGAGGCTGTGAACCTATTGAGTTTGCTTTTGGTAATGGCTGGAAGCTGAATCTGTAAGTATTTATGGATCTTCCACCACATCCACATGTAGTAACAACCTGTATGGTTATATACTGTTGTTTCAGTGTTTTTGGCGCTAGACTTCTTTTTTTGCATACAGCAAGTATACTGAACTAATGTAGTGGGTTTATCACAACTATTAATTAATCTTGGCCTGACAATTCATATGCTAGAATTACGCTCGGTATGTTGTGTTTTGTGTGATCCAGGTTTGACTAGTTGGTTTCACTGAACAAATCCATATTTTGTTTGGTTTTGCATCTGTTTCTTATGAATTAGTATCATATATTTCCTGAATAAAACATGAATTGATATCACGTATTACATTAAAGTGATATCTCTGCCGGTATTGCATCTGAAAGCACTTACATTCCTTTTGTTTATGCATTGCCTGTGTTGTTTGACAAATGGAAAACAACAGCCCTTGTTTTTTCCTTGAACAAATCCATAATTTCTCTATGTTCTTCTGGAGCCATTTCAAAATGTGTCGTAGTATAGAAGAAATGTAATTCCGTTCTTTAGTGCTCTAACCAACGTGAAAGGCACAACTTCTGATCAAATTCAGAGCTTGATTTGCAGATACTCAGTACCACTGCCTTGTGTACTGCAAATATGTTAATTTTATAGTTTACAAGGAGCACAGAAGCATTGCTTGATAGCTATATTTGATTATATATATAAGTGCCTCACCCTTGCATCGTGTTTATTATGGTTTATTGTTGTTCTAACAATTTCCATCTTCTTCAAGGAACATGGGACAACATTTGAGATTGATCTTTCTGAAGGAGAGTTTGATGAGTACGACGAGAACGGAGGGTGCCCTGTCGCCATATCCAAGCTGCAGTCAACATTCAAAGTGGTAAATAACACTCATTTCTTAAATTATCAGACATGGTGTAATTCTCACTTAAGACCACACTGGAAAGTGCATCAATCATTTCTTGACATATTTGTACACGATGAAATTGCAGGTGAAGAAACAGGGATCTCATGGGAAGACCAGATATGCCTAGATCCAGTATCTCTTGGGCTCTTCATACGTTGGAGTCAGAGATGTATACAGCTTATCTACAAAAACGAAACTCGCTCTTGATCTGGTAGTTGAACTAAGTCTGTGCGCGTACCTGACACCTTCATGTCGATTCTGTGGGTTTCCCGTGAATTTGGCTAAGCTTGCACCTGTTAGGAACCATCGAGTATTCTGCCTATCAGTGTTATTAAAACATGGATCCCCTATTGATCTACCATATCGGTCATCAAACGTGTGGATGACGTTATCGTCTTACCTTTTATCATATATATTCGATGCTCTTGTTCCCGTGGATCTGAACGCTGGGAGGATAAGAACGTGTGCAATATTCAAATCTTTTCACTCACTCTAAGTCACGAACGCACCTGCATTGTAGTTTCTGATAGTCGAATTTGACAAGAATGAAAGGACGTATAAAGGTTAATTTTTTTGCATGTACTTATTTAGTGAAAGATAAGAACGCCCTGAATTTCGAAAGACAATTCGGAGGTCAGGAAAAACTATAGGCCAAAGGTGCCCTCCAGGATCGACGGTGGACTAGGCATTTCAGGGTTGAACATGCCGGCGGAGGCGCTCGCAGAGTCCTTAGGGCTGTTTGATCGTGGTGAAGAAAAAAAAAAGAGGTTGGACCTCCTATGAAGTTTGTAATTCCTATAGGAAATGATCAAACGGTTCCGAAGAAAAATTCCCATAGGATTCCAATCATATAGAAATCCTTTGGTAATCCTACAAATCAAACAAGCCCTTACCATGGAAAAGGATAGAACACGTTCAGGTGTCGCCAGACACCCAGGCATAGTGACCTGGAAGCTTACATCTGACGGTAATTACTAGACGAAAGGCTCGACAAGAGGCGGCTTTGAATTAAAAAACTAACAACCGGCTAAGAGTTACAACTTACAAGACACACAATACAAGACTACAAAAGATAAGGGAGACAAGCAAAACTAGAAAGTCTAAAGCTTGATCCAGTTGAAGGAGCACGTCTTCTGTTGCACGGAAGCAAGATGAAACAATCAACTCCAAAAAGCCTCAATCGCGCCAACATCAGGGTACTAGCAGGTCTCGAGAGTCCAAAGGAGGGGATCAAACGACACCTCCAAGAAGGGACACGACGTTCATGAGCGACGTCGTCACCGGTAGAATCCAAGAACCTACAGAGATTTCGCCAACATCCGGCCCTCCCACCAAAGACTCGACCTAATTGAGAACCACAGGAGCACAGGTTGAGGCGGATGGGTGACCAAACAAACAAGGTAAGGGCTTCAATCGTCTCGTGAGCTCGTCCCTGGTGGGAAGCTGCAGAAGAAGCAATGGACAGCGTTCGTGCAACTCACCTGGTGGAGCGTGGACCGTCGTGCGGAATGGCAGGATTTTGCCAAAATGGTGCATTCTCTCTCCAGCGCATCCACGGCAGAATCATCGAGGAGGCCAGGTCATGGAAGGAAGCAGGATGCAAGCGCTTGCGATCTCCTTTTGCGCCCAAGAGAACTGAACCAGAACACCATGCTGACAGACCCTAACGCTGGTGAAAATCCCCAGTGTGCCGTGTACCTAGGCTCCTTTTTTCTCGTTTTTTTCTTCCAATTTTTTCGGATCCGTGCACCTTGCACTCTTCTCCTTCTAAAGCAATGAAAAGCAGCTAAGCTTTCGGTAAAAAAAATGTGTGTTCTACAGCATCCTCCCACATCACATAGTAGTTGTAATAACATCTTATATATGGGATGGAGGGAGTAGATGTCGATGCTGAAACCAAGCAACTACGGAGTAATGTTCTTCCACTCAAACATTACAAAATTCAACTCCATAATGATAGTTTCTCTACTCAGTCTCCAAAATTTCAATATAGAACTCTAAATTTCCGTCTCAGCACTCCAAACGTCAAATTCAAAATCCAAACTGTGCATGCATTGCATGCCCATTGTAAACACGATATGTTTTATCTACACAGGTGCATACCATCTCAACATTTCTTTTATAAACAATACATTCACCACAGAAAACATGGGGACATGAAATTCTTCTTCAAAACCAAACAAAAGCTGACATGAAAAATCTGGAACACACTAGCCGTCTTCCTCAGTTCTGATTGGCATAGAAAACTGCTGTCGGATACTGAGAAATCACTCAATGCACAAACTTGAAATACAGGACTGCTAGGATCGCCAAGACAAGGAGGGTTATGATAAGTCCGATGATCCACTTGTTCCTATCCATCCTCCTCACCATGGCGCCCATGATCTTTCTGCTCTTGCCAATGTTATCATCCACGCTGTGCAACTGCAATGCCAATCAGGATTGTAGATAACTAGGTTAGAAAACGGAAGACATGAGCAGCACAAGAAATGATGTGCTATACCTATACACTAGTAAAAATTGGTATAATCACAGAGTGTGCTGTCCCACCATCTTATTGCTTTATTCGTTTGAACATCAATTTTGTATGTGACAGTTGATACTGAAGAACAAGTTATACTTTGACATAAAGTTGCAAAATTATATAATATGACTTAAGATCCTTATCATGACAGTTGAGTAGTTAGGCCTGTTAAGGCACCATGAAAACATAGGGCTTCTAGAAATACAAGGCAAAAAAACCTATGTTTTTTTGAGATAAAAGGACATGCTGATTGCTACAGAGAGACATAGCACTATACATCTAGTATACTAGCATCAAATAAACTCATCAACACATTTTGCAAAACAGTGCAATGATCCAAACTTACTTTGATAACCCACGAAGTCAAAATATTCAGGTTTGCTACCCATAAAAACGTTCAGCTAAACCATGCGTAATTGCGTACATGGTATGTGAGAATTGAGGAAAATTATGGTAGGCCAACGCAACTTTTTAACTTCTTTATGCATGGAAATTATAGAGGGGCTCATCAAGTTAGTTTGACTTTGGGATATATTCGGGATATTTCTATTAAAAAAATGACTTCATAATTTACAAAACAAATGATGAATCAGCAGAACCCAAGCAACATATTAACCTGTAGAGGTGGTTAACTAGTTAAATAAGGTAGGTTGTGGTTCTGCCACTAGCAAATTAATAGTTTACAGATATGAAGACAGTAATTATACATACAATACAATCATCTACAAACATATTTTCCTACAACCAGACTATAACAGAAAACTTCAGCCCATGTAGTATACACCACATTTAAGGCAACACATGGCTAAGGATTTCAATATGATTTTCTTTTAGCATTACACTACAGTCTACATATATTTTATGACAGAAAAATGAATTGCATAGACACAAACCAATCTTCTTAAATAGAGAAAATTAACTGCATTGGTACTGACCGTATCATTAGCATGTAAGAGAGATTGGCGCTGCTGATGCAGGTCATGCATGATGGAGACTCCAAGCTCTTCAGTCTCCAGCATAGTTCTATGGCCATCTCTGATCCTATCAGTTGTCTTATTTTGCCTTTCTGTTGTCCTGAGCAATCTTGACCTTTGATCAGCAGATACCTACAAGATTCGATGTCCAATACATCATTGAATTTTAATGGGATATAAATTACTGACTGATAATGATGAAGGACAAGCTGTTGTAACTAAAATGTGAAGTAATGCAAGACTAAAGGCAAAACATGCACATGTGGAAGTTCAAAAACTTGATCAAATATGATATTACAATGTAATACTGATATGCTAGTTAATTGCACTTTACATTCTCGGACTTTTCTGGAAATGTCACATAGAATCGTCTCGTCTGGGTAGAATATACAATAAGATGTGCAGTGCAGATATTAGCAATGTGAGCACAGCAAAGAAAAAGGAAAGGAAAAATATACCATTCACTAGACATTCATGACAGATGGACTGGAAAAAAATATTTTCATACAAGATTTGTAAATTGCAAAAAAAGCTAACATGGAGATCCTTTTAACAGAATGGCAGATACCCAGACGAGACGTTATGGAACAAATATAAGACGAACACACGTAGTAGACGAACATTATTGGAAATTTTGCACCAAAACATTCAAAGTCATATCCTTGATGAAAAAACCTACCACTCCTCACAAAGTATACAAGGCATCTTGTGACATGCATGAAAGTACAGAGCAGAGAGTAAGTGCTACGTAAGTGCATCCACTAGAATAGTTGGGTCATGTCCAATGGTCTAATATCATGGGATTAAAGAAAGAGAAACATCCATCATTGTTTTCATCGACACACTTCGCTGTAGATTGATTGATATATTGATAGATTGAATTCTAGTTCTGGGCTACACTTTGGATGCAAATTATGTCAAGTTAGCGCTAACCAAATATGTATCAGTGTTTACAATTCCAAACATACGTGACCACAAAACTGGTTTCAAAAATAGAAGCTCCATCAGTGTAAGCCAAAACCCAATTGAAGGCCAAATAAGAAAAGCACTCATGAATTAAGAACAACGAACATACCGCCAGCGTATCTGCCATTCCAGACTCTAGCAACTCCTCCCTCGCCCCCTGTTGGCCATTGCCAGTAGTGATTCTCTTCAACGTTCCCTTCAGGTTGTTAAGATCCGACTTGTACTCCCTCAGTTTCGCCAGGAGCCCGGCCCTCACGCTCGGCTGGAGGTTCCTTGCTTCAAGATCCATCTTCCTTATCTTGAAAAAGGGAACCAAATACAGACATTCTCAGCATATATAATTACAGAAACAGTAACCTATCACCACATGACCACAAAGTAACGTCTTATACAGTAAATATTCATGTGGTGGGTGCAAAACTAATGCCTTCCTTGACACACCATGAATTAATCGAATTCCTCGAAGACAATCGATTGGATTGAGATAATAGTACTGTTTTACTTGGTTATTGCAGTGAAGAATAGGGTTACCTACCAGGGCCTCGGCGCCATCGATGCCGGACTTGATCTCCGACGCTTTCTGCTTCAGCTTCTCTGCGTGCATACAAACATCAATCAGAAGAATAGCAGAAAAATCGAGTCGGGAAAGATTTTGGACACCAAGATCGGGAGATGATTGTTGGAGGAAGCATACCTCCGAGCAGGGAAGAAGCGGCGGTGCATTTGCGGGAGAGGGAGGCCGAGATCTCGCAGTACTGGCGCTCGTAGCCGTCGAACACCTCGCTCATCGTGGATGATTCTGGTCGCCGGCCGGCTGAGACACCTCAAAGTCTTCCTCGTTCCGACCAGGCTGTAGAATAGAAGAGTCGGGGCGAAGGAACGGGGAGAGAAGCGGAATGCGGTGGGGAGGAAGCAGACGGGCGAGGAGGCAGACCTGTTTACGCAAATCGCACCTCAAAGCGTATTCTGGAGGAGCCCATCGATAGCACGTACGAGTCGTCAGAACATGCCCCACGTTTCAGAGCACACTGCACACAGGAGTACTGACCCCCGGTTCAGCCTAAATTCACAGCGTGTTATGTTGAATCGATGCACTAATCAATTATTTTAAAAGTTCGAATTGAGTAAAGTGCTAGAAATATATTTATATTTTAACAATGTACCGAGAAGTTTTGTATATGTGCTTAGTACGTACGCGCTTTCCTGCATCTCGCACTACATAGCAGTGATCTTTCTTTTATATGTGTAGACATTACAGTCTTAAACTTATCAGAATGCTCGTACGCTGCAAGGGGAGTGAGAAACAAAAATCTTCATACGTTTCACAATCATGCATTTTTATTTATTCTGCCGCTTTATGTGATATTAACATACACTAGTTTTTGTATATGTGTCTCAAACTGAAATAAGATATATAAAAAAGTATTTTTTCATAAGCCATCCAAAAAAAAATCTCTGCTAAATCCAAACATAAGTCTACAACCATGCATATACATCCTAATCTAACGAAGGTCTAGTGACATCTTACCGGGCACACACATATTTTTCAGGGTTTCTCACGGTGAGATGTTTGAAACGTCAGTCAACAAGATATTGACCAAACACTTTCGGAGTGGATGGCATAAACATCATGCACACGTAGTCCTTGAGCTGCGGTCGCTGGTGCTGCTACCGCAAGCCGACGTATCCACGTCAAACTTCTCCGCAACTTCATGTCGCACATCTGATCCAGCTTGTCCCAATCAAACAAAAATTATCTATATCTTCACTGGGACCGAAGCTTTATTTTTCGATTGGCCACCTCAAAAATGGATAGGGGGCCAATGCCCCCCCCCCCCCCCCCCCCCCCCCCCCCCCCCCCCCCCCCCCCCCCCCCCCCCCCCCCCCCCCCTCCCAATTAACTAGGTAATCTCATTGATTGAATGGAGGTTACAGATTGAAACCTTTGGAGCTTCTTGATTGCACTGGGATTGGGTATATTGCTATCTTTTTTACTAAAAATTATCAAATAATGTAGTGTGTTTTTCACCTTTTTCGGTTGGCTTTGGGTGTTTGCTGGCGTTTTCTATATTATTATAAACTTCAATTTTTTCGTGGTTTTACTTCTTTCCTATCTGTAAATAATTCGCACAGGTACCTTTTTCTCAAAATTTGTAGAATCCGCTGACACAATAATTACAAAAAAGTGTTTTAGACCCCCCGAGTTCCAATATTACTGCTATTTTAAAAATGAAAATCGTAAGTATTTATGAGTTAAAAAAAATTCTAAAAATTGGGATATGGCCAATGGTGTATCATACAAACGTTGTAAAATATCTATTAACTACTCCGTACATAGTATTATGGGCTACGTAAAAATGATAAAATCCGATAAGATTTAGAGATTGAAACATGTGGACTCACATCCACAACTTGTCATTTTTGTGTAGCCCGGAAGACAGAATATTTGGAATAGATTTTGCAGTTTGTTAAATGCATTATTGGCTATATCAAAATTCGTTACAGAATTTTTTGAAATTGCAAATATCATTTTCGAAACAAATTTAGTAACATGAGCGCTGGATTCCGCAAGCCTAAAATCTCCATCTGATTGATTGTGCTTAACACACGTGTATATACCTAACTATATTAAAGCTAACGGAATTTAGGCCCTCAGAATGAGCCACCGCATCGCTACTGTGCTTAGCACAGTAAGCACTGTTAAAAGAATAGTATCAGGCGCTTATCCGGCCGTCCGTCGCCGATCCAACGGCACGCATCGCTCGCCCGTGACAATTTTACAACAAACACCCCATATCTTCCAAAAAATAACCCGCAGTCCAACTTTTAGCGCTGTAAGGGACCTGTTTCCAATTTCGGAAAACGTCAAGGACTTTTCTGTAAAAAACCGCAGAATCTCCCTTCTCCCTTTTTTCCTCTCCCGCGACTCCGGCATCGCCGTCGCCGCCGCCGCCTGCCCTCGCCGCTCCGCCCCTCGCCGCCCACATCTGAGCACAGGCCGTGCTCCGCCGCCGCCGCCTCCGCCTCCTCGCCGGAGATCAGCCGCCGGGAGGCCGTCACCGCGCGGGGATCGACGCCGCCGCGACCGCGGCCCTCTGCCGCGTTTCACCGCCGCCGGCGCCGCTCCGGCGACCTAGAAGGGGCGGCGCCGCCACCTTCGGGCACGCCGCGCACGCGCGCGTCGAACTCGGCCACGCTCACGTTCCGGAACGGCGTGGTTCGCCGGCGGCGACCGCCGCGCCGCGCGGCCGCGCTCCGCCCGCGCTGACGTCACAGTGACGTTGCGGCGGGGCTGGGCTGGGCCGTGGGCCGTCGCTGGGCTGCGGCCTGTGGCGGGGGAGCCCTCTTTTTTTTTTTTACTTCACATTTTTTCATTTTTTTTACCTTCCCAAATAAACAACCACATAAATTCAAACAAATTTATAAAAAATTCAAACAAATTTGTAATGTTTCTAACGATCATAACTACCATTCCAAATATTCACTAACAGTTTTCAAAGCATTTCAAAAGTACAAAATAACAATAATACATAATTGCTTATTTCCAACTTTATTTCAACTCTTTAAAATAGTGCTCTCGAAACTATATTTTCTACCCCATTTGAAATTTATAAAATACAAAGAGTAATACTCAATGTAAATACAAATATTAAACCCTTTTTTTAAAAGCTTCCCATTTTTTCTTTTCATCTTCTCAAAGAAACATCCACATAAATTGAAACAAATCTGTAAATATTTGTAACAATCATACATGCCATTTCAAATATTAAAGCAAATTTTCCAAAACATTTCAAAAGTACCAATTAACAATAATGCGTAATTGCTTACGCGCCACTTCATATCGATTTCTAAAATAGTGCTTCCCAAAGTACATTTTCTCACCAAATTTGAAATTTATAAAATAGAAAGAGTACTACTTAATTTATACAAAAAAAAAAAACCCACGAATAGAAAAATTGCAAAATAGCTGTCCTAAACTTATTTCCCATAAAGGTATAATTAAAAAGAAACCAACTCTTAAAATAAAACAAACTTCAAAACATTTAAAATACCTTATTGATATTGTTTTACTGTCACAAAACCCCTACTTTAAAATCATATATTCCAACAAAACAAATATTCCGCTAAAATACAAAGATATAAAGCCATTCCAACTTGCTAAACATTTAACCAAACGCTAAAATATGTGAAGAGACCAAAAAAAAAAAATAATACTAACCAATTCAGAGTATTTCGACGTAAAAAAAATACACAGATTTAAAATTGAATCATACTATTATATGTAAGAAAATTATAGTAAAAGGGAACCATATTTGATCACTTCAATTTAGCTAACATATTTTCGAGGTAATATACCTTAAATCTCTCTAACTATGTGACTATATTTAAACAAAATGCGCGACCAAAATACAAATTTTGAATATTCCAAAATTTCAAATGCCTTTCAAGTCTGATGATTCAATAGCTGTAAAAAGAATCCAAAACTTAAAAACCTCTCAATTCGAGCAATTCCCAAAAACTCAGCAGTTCTTCGAACGTCAACTTTCTTTCTATTTCAACAGTTTTCAACTTTCCACAATTTAAAATGTCGGCAGTTCCAAATTCAAAATTTGCTACACATTTCCAAATAACTTGCTTATGGAAAATATTCGGAATCATGTTTACTATACAATCCAAAATAATGCAGAAAATATACTCTCTTTACCGATCTTTTGACCTAACTCCAAGAACGGAACAAATTTTACCCACAAGATTTCTTTGCATTTCGACAAATTTCAAATCTACACACTTCGAACATGTGAACATTTTTCGAAATTCAATTTTACCGCTACGGCACGGCAAACAAATTTTAATAATTCGAAATTCCAACTGTCTTCCAAATCTAACCATTTTACAAACATGACAACAATTTAAATCAAAAAAATCTTTTTAATTTCACTAATTTCTGAATTCTAAACAATTTCCAAACACAAACTCCCTTTACATTCCAACGGTTCTCAAATCTACACACTTCTTAAATAACAACGATTCCAAATTTCAAATTTACCACACAACACTGATTTCAAATTTCAATTTTGCTACACGGGTGCGGCGTGACGCCGCACTAAATTTACCTAGTATATACCAAAAAAGTATTAGGTGAGATAATAACTCCGACGAGCGTGGCGTGTGCCGTGACGTTTCGGCCTGCGCTGACGCGCCACGTCACTTTTGATCCACTAGCCCCGACCACGAACTTCAACACACTCGCTTTCCTTTCCTCCTCCTATTTCTCGGTGCCAGACGGCGAGGCAGCAGAGATACCCAAACCCCACCTCCCGCACCGCACCCTCGTGTTCCGATTCTCCAGCCGAGCGCAAGATGAGCTCCGTGGCGGCGGTGGGAGCGGGGAAGGTCGTGTGCGTCACCGGCGCCTCGGGGTACATAGCGTCCTGGCTCGTCAAGCTCCTCCTCGGCCGCGGCTACACCGTCCGTGCCACCGTCAGGGACACCGGTGAGCATCCACATCTCTCATATCTCCCCACCCACTCTGGCCGTTCACTCAGGGGGAGTTAGCCGCTCTAGTTGGATCCATGTTTGCTACGGGATGTATGTAATATTTGGTTATAGGTCCAATTGGTCCCCGTGTCTTTATCAAAACAAAATTTTGGTCCCCGACTCCCCGTGAGGGTTCATCAATTGAGTGGGGGATTGGGTGTGATTTATGGAGGTAAAATGTTGCCGGATCTGATCGGGAATTCGACAACTTGGCTATATAATCTCAAAAGGAAAGGGAAAACAGGGCCTTAATGCAAAGAAGAATCTGCTGACACTCTTTAGTACTGAATTAGTATACTGCTGAGAGGGATAATATCGTGGAATCATGGGTATCCCCGGTACCTAGAAATATATATTTGATGTAAAGAGTCAATTTCCAGGCATTCTTACTTCTCGATAACAACTGCAGAACTGAGTTCTCATGATAGTGCTGCTAGCGTATTGCCCGATAGGTCGTCTGCGGCAGTCATTTTCTTCATTATGTTTTGGGTGTTCAAAATTAAGATAAACTGAAACTTGACTAAGGATAGACATGCTTAAACAAGTGGTAGTTTGAATGTTTTTCCATCCTTTCTTTATGTAACATGCATGTGCAATGCTAACTAACTGCTCTTATTATTTTCAGCCGACCCAAAGAAAACATTGCATCTACAGGCTCTGGATGGAGCTAAGGATAGACTGCACTTGTTTAAAGCAAGTTTGTTAGAGGAAGGCACTTTCGATGCTGCCGTCGGCGGTTGTGAATGTGTGTTCCACACGGCTTCCCCCTTTTACCACAATGTCAAAGATCCCAAGGTTAGTATCATGGTCATTCTGGGACAGAGTACGGACAATGTTTGTTTTAGCAAAGACGTTGATCTCAGGATACAAATGCTCGCATCACTATAATTTTCGTTCAGTGTTTTGCATCATGGAAGCATTGATATGCACGGTTTTAGCTAAGGTGTCAACATATTGGGGGGATCCCGCTTGCATCGTAGTATTAGTGCATCACGGGATTAAATGTATTCATATATAACCCCTGGTAAAAAGTGTATATATCTTTACTATTAAAGGAGAGTCCGTGGTATGGTGTTGGTGTCACACTTTAAATGGTGTCACACTTCAGGATAATTACGGAAAATATGCCACCGCCCTAAATTCTCTCCCATCATAACCTCCACTTTCTCTTCGCGACCACGATTCTAGGAAATATAATTCTATCCATCCAAACGACACCTCCAACGAAAACGTGATCTCCGGCTAGCGATAATCCAATCTGTTGCCACAAACCCGCCCAACCCGGTAAAGCTAACACATCCCCCAGCTCATGGTGCCTTTCGCTCCAAAAGAAGAAAAAAAAGGCTCATGGTGCCTGAGACCAAGATCACGAGGTCGCCCACGGTGGTCCGCAAAAGGAGGCCCACGAGACGTTGAGGAGGCGTCGCCTCAGATTTGCCGGAGTTCGGCTGAACTGGTGGTGGTCGAGGACGTGAGAAGCAACTTCATCTTCATGGAGCTATCGTTGGCCACTTGGCCATGGGATCCCCGGCCCGTCGTACATGGCTCCGGCAGGGACGGTGGGTTCCAGCCTTCCAGGTCCTCAACATGCTCATCCATGATGATCCCATGACGAACATTATAGCAGAACTGTGGGCTGAAGCAGAACGGCTGCAATTTTTGGAAGATCCAAATCACGTGCGAAAGCCTATATATTTTCTTCTGTAGGATGCCACTTCATGTTTGTCCACTAGAAGTAAGCTTCTTTCCCTCCTGCGATTCTCCTTAATATTTTACTCTGGGTTAGGCAGTCCCTGATCTAATGCGCTTAGGCTCTTAGACTGATTAAACTGAATTCCTTGGCCTACTCAGCCTGTTTGCATAATGCACAAAATTATTAGAGCTCAGTGAACCTTCTTGATCAAGAGAGCAGGAAGCTGGGATGTCAAGAAAGGATAAATTATTGTGTTCTGAGTTTAGCATCTATAAAGGAATGATATCTTCTACTCCATCCGTTCGTAAAAGGAAGTCACAAAAATGAACTACATAGTTGCAGATGCAACAGAAGTCAGCGTAATAAAAGGGGTTTTATCTCGGTTCTGCGTTTTGTTAGACATGAACAGAGATTCAGTTTCCGCACAGTGCTTTGTCGCTACCAGCGGAGACAGCCCGCGACACACAAACTACGCCGATAATGATGACATCATGGAGGGTAGATATGGAGGCGACACAAACTAATATAAGATTTACAATTTTCAAAAAAAAATCTGATGTAACCAAGGGTGTATCTCACAGCAGTGCTTTAAACTTCAAATACTTTGTACTCCGAGCTACACAAAAATGATAAAAGTGTGGAGATGAGTATTCGTATTTTCAAATCTCTATTAACAGATTTTGTCATTTTTGTGTAGCACATAATAAAAAATAATTTTGCATTGCGATTTTCTACACTTATAGGATATATCATTAGCTATGTCCATAATTGTTTTCAATTTTTTAAAACCTATTAATATAATATCTGAATATTTTTAAAAGACGGGAGCACTACAACTCAGGAGCCAAATAAACTTTCCGGTAGTTGATTTACGATATATATTTTTGTTATTCTTCCGTTGCAGCGCACGGGCACTCACCTAGTGTAACTAAATTACCGCACCATACTTGAACACATGCATTCTTCTTCTGCATGTCACCCTAGAGTTGAACATGTCCTGTGCCTTTTACAATAGGTCATTTTCCTCTGTTCATATACTTGAACACATGCATTCTTCTTCTGCATGTCACCCTAGAGTTGAACATGTCCTGTGCCTTTTACAATAGGTCATTTTCCTCTGTTCATATATTGTGGTATTTGTACTTTACAGCGCAGTATCCTTTCCCATGTATGCTGCAGTTATAGTTCTCTTTTTGTCTGAAAATGTCCACTAACCACCTTAGTGCCTTACAACAATGGCCCCTCCTATTTATTTGGTTCGTATGCATGCAGACTTATGTTTGCCACAGCTAAAGTTTTGTACAATATTTAGTCTGTAAGTATATCATTTCCAAGCAAGAACAATATTACCAGCTCCATAGGCAAACTAAATGTTCATCAAAGAAGCTCTTCGCAACCTTGTTAGGGATATGTCACATATTGTCCTTGACCTTCCATAGAAGTAATCTTTGCGTCTTCCGTACCGTCCGATCTCACTTAAATGTGAGTTCTGGACCGTTCGATCATTGCAACATATAACCTTCCATATAAGTAAATATAACCTTCCTGTAATCTGTTAAAAGTGTGCAAAAATGCTGGATAATTCCCTAAACACCCATTCAAAGAAAATCATGCAATAAGTTTCTGTTCATTGCAACAATCTGTTGAGAAAAGGTCTCAACATATGCAATGTGAATATGACTGTAATCAACATTTAGAGGAGGAGCCACGGAGGAGAGACAGAGGAGAAGAAGCAGCAACACTGCTTAATCAAAGAGTCGACCATTCGATCGACACGATCGATTGGCTGATCTGAAATCGTTTCCCATCTTTATTTCACTAACTTATGTTTTGTATCCACATGCATGTCTTTCAGGCTGAGTTGCTTGACCCAGCAGTCAATGGAACACTCAATGTTCTGCGTTCCTGCAAGAAAGCTTCTATTAAAAGAGTGATTGTAACATCATCAATGGCTGCTGTTGCCTACAATGGGAAACCAAGAACTCCTGATGTAGTAGTTGATGAGACATGGTTTTCAGATGCAGGCTTCTGTGAAAAGAATGAGGTAATATGCTTTTATATGCTGATAAAACTCCAGTTTTTTTATATATTGGAATGGCAATTCACGATAAAAAAATATATCTGGTAATGTGATGTCTATCACTCCCCTGCACTCAAATGCCCTTGTTTTGTTTACTTGATGACCTACGTACCAATTCTGCTAAGGTGGCGTGGATATCAATACACATCTACTCAAATGCCATTGTTTGGTTTTTTTTTGTTTCTACACAAGGATGTAGGTTGAGTACAACGAAATACATAATGAATAATGAGAAATTAAATAAGAGGAAAGGAACTGTCAGTTGATCTTGTTCCATCTTTATTTGTGTCATTATACTTGGTTAATGTTCGAAAAAAGTATTATACCTGGTTAAGTCAACACTTATAACACTATGTGATAGGCAATTTCAGAACAGCTTTGCATCAGCGCGTTGGTCAGTCAAGATGTGCTGGATATAACATAGTGCATTATAGATGTTGAAGCCACATGTATCCCTTTCACTACTATTACTATATAATTGACATCTACACTTGCCTTTATAAATACACATCCCTACTATTGCCATATAACTGACACTTGCACTTGTCATTAGCATTACATTGTTCTTCTATGGGGTATGCATTTGATTCCTCATACTGGCCGTAAGTTTTGCTGTAATTGCTGCTTTCAAGAGAGTTATTCCAATATTTGTTACCTGACTTGAAAAGTAGAGATTAGTTTTTTTTTGCATTTTTTAATGAAAATCTTTGAAAATTCTGTTTCCACTTCCTTTGCATTCCCATGTTTAATACGTACTTTATGTTACAACTTATTCTCATCTGTTCTCATCGATGGTCATCTGCTTCAGCAATGGTATGTGCTATCCAAGACCCTTGCCGAGGAGGCTGCATGGAAGTTCTCAAAAGAAAATGGACTCGACATAGTTACAATAAACCCAACAATGGTCATCGGTCCCCTGTTGCAGCCTACATTGAATACTAGTGCTGAAGCTATATTAAAGTTAATCAATGGTATGTGGCTTGACGAATTAACTTTTCTGCAGTTAACTCTGTAAGTATGTAAGGAAGGACTCTGTTAGGCGTACTCCCATTTTACAGTTGTTATTTGTTTGAGAGAATATCCATATTTGCCATTAAAACAATCTCAGCAAACAAGCTCAAAATATTCCAAGCAATCTTCAAGTCTGTTTCTTTTATTTCCTTTTTTCTTCTGTTTTAGGAACTGGCTTAAGCACTGAGACATATTGCTATACTGTAATGATTCTACTCTTAATTGTTTATCTAGCGAACAGTTTGTATCATAATGTCACAAATTACATGTACGTTGATTGTTATCATAAGGTTTTGCCAAAACAAGTCTACTCTGATGAGTCATTTCTGTTTGATTCTTGACAAGAAATCCTTCAAATTTTCTTGCAGGATCATCTTCTACATACCCCAATGTAGCCTTTGGGTGGATAAACGTTAAAGATGTTGCCCTAGCACATATTCTTGCATATGAAGTTCCTTCAGCAAATGGAAGATATTGCATGGTTGAGAGAGTTGCTCACCACTCGGAGCTTGTCGAGCTCATACACAAAATGTATCCCGACATCCCCGTGCCAGACAAGTAAGTTAAATTTCTTTGCAATCACTTTCTCAAGAAGTTCAATTGGAATAGAATCGAGAACACTCTTGGCTGTTATTTCTTTCTTAGTTTATTTCCAAAATATAATGCGTATAAACTTAGTCAAAACTCGACATTTCCTAAGTTTGACCAAATTTATAGACTAAAACTATCATCATTTATGATACCAAATCAATATAGATCCACCATAAAATATATTTTCATATTGTATTTATTCAATATTTTTATGTCGAAATTTTCTTCTATATATTTGGTCAAACTTGGTAATATTTGCCTTTTGGTTCAATTTATGCACCTTATGTGTTTGAATGGACGCAATAATACATGTTCTACTGCCATGGCTCATCATTGTAGTGAACGCTGTGTAAGCTGTTTATTTGCACCATACGGGACAGACCCACATTATGGGAATGTTTTCCTTTTTCTCTTAACAAAATTTTCTACTGATGTTTTTCTCTTTTCTGCAGGTGTGCTGATGACAAGCCATTTGCCACAACGTACCAGGTATCGAAGGACAAGATAAGAAGTTTGGGAATGGAGCTGATTCCGCTGGATACAAGCATCAAGGAGACTATCGAGAGCCTGAAAGACAAAGGATTTTTCACTTTTGAGTCGAGCCATCTGTGAAACAGCAAAAGCAGCTTCTTTGCTTTGGCATCACCGGTAGCAGACACCATATGCTATGCGGGCTCAACATGCATACCACATGCGTGGTTTTGTGTGTTGTGCCGTGACCTGTAATAAATAGAGGCATATTGTGGTTTGTGGAGCAGCTATGATTTCGTGAATTCGAGTTGAGACATTTATAATTGATACACAATGCTTTTAAAAGTCTACACATCCTATATTATTTCCTGACGGCGAACATGAACCTGAAAACACAGAGAAAGAAATTGATAACCATGATCGGATGTGATATTTTTTTGTAGAATATTTTGAGTATAAGCCAGCTAGACACTGATAACCATGATTGGATTGGATAGATTTTTCCTTAGAATTAATACTGGGGGAAATTAAGAGATCAAAATGCGCTCGTCAGCTGTAGGATAGGCTAAACCTTGAATTAAGAGCACGCATGAGAGCTCCCTAGTACTAGGAAAAAAATGAACTTTTATGGAGAGCATGTAGGAGAGAGCAGCATGTGTATGTACTGAAGGGGGAAGTACAAGCCGCACAAGAGGCGGAACAATTTTTTTTTTTTGAACAGGGGACGGTCCAGAGGGACCTAGAAGCTTATATTTCTTGCAGTGACAAAATACACAGAGGACCGAAAGAAAATAGAAATTACATCCCAGTCCTTACAATTTGCAACAACGACCCTAGAAATACTTTGAGGAAAGCAATTGGGTCGGGCTCCATCTTCACTGCAACGAAGAAGGTCACCGCAGCCAAGTGCACCACCGCCGGGGACAAACCACTTGGAGATGGTCACCGGGAGCCAGCTGCAGCAAAGCCTGAGGGCCTCCGAGATGGCACAATGGCCTGGAGGTTGGTGAAGACCATCATTCGCCGACCGGAAGAAGCCGTAGCCGACGAACAGTGGGCGGAGGGGTTGCCTTTCAACCATAAGAGATGGCCGCCTAAGATAAGCCGCCATGGATGACCTCCAAGGAGCTGCTTCCTTGCTCCCCTGGTGCGGATCCAGAAGCCAACAGCCAAGAACATAGATCACCTCTCCTCCAACGCCACCAAGACGAGAAACAGAGGAAATACCTAGATCCTTGCTGCGGCCGCTGAAGCCACGATTATCGAGCTTTATGCAGGAGGTTGCCGAAGAAACGAAACCAGCCGTCGCCTCCCTCCACTGGAGCTTGACGAGCTGCCTCATCTCCACCGCCGCGCACCAGGAGCCGCTCGTGAGCTCCGGCGACAAGAACCCCACGACTCCTCCAGATCGAGAGCAGAAATCATCAACCCATGTCCTCCCCTCGCCTCCACGGCCGGCCAGATCTGAAGAAAATCGCAACCAGCAGATTTATTGAAGTGGCTTTGACCGTCTCCAATCCCGCAGAGGATCCTCCATGGACCAGATCTGCCGGATCGAAGAAGGCTTGCTCCGACGACGCCGGAAATCATCAAAGAGCAGCCGAGAAGAAAGAGCAGAAAGCGGGCATCCGCCACGACACAACAAAACCTAAACCTAATCCTAGAACTACTATGTACATGGAGCAGCCGACCACCTAACCCATCCTCTCGCCGGCCAGCAGCGCCGCCGGAGAGAAGAAGAGAAAGGGGCGGAGACGAGGAGCTGGAGTCGACTCTCAAGTAGAGACCGAGGAGGAGGAGAGACCGAGGAGGGGAGGAAGGAGTTACAAGAGGCGGAACATAACGCCCTCCTCCCAAGTACTGGTATCGCCGGACCGGAGACTGTTGAGGGTTCAAATCCTTACCCATCCCTATTATACATAAAAGTTGGTGGGATTGGCCCTCAAATCGGGCATCCACGTCGCCCGAAATCCGCTGGCCGTCCGATCGCGCCGTCAAACGGCCCAGATGCGCTCGCGCTGCTACAGTATTATCGTAGCAGCCGAGTTTCTGCCAATCGCGAGACGACACGTCTCCCCCGCACAGAATTTGGCGCACCCATATACCAAAAAAAAACCTCGTGAGGACGTTTTTGCAAATTGTGGAAAACCCCAGGACCTCAGTACAAAACCGTCGGCACAACCCCCTCCCTCCTCTCTCTCCCGTGCGAGCCGGTGGTCGCCGCCGCCGCCGTCGCGCCGCCCCGCCTCTACGGTCCTCCCCATTCAAATCCACGCACATGTCGATCTTCGCCGTCGCGCACTCTATCTCCTCACCGAACGCCGCCTGCCGGAGCGCCGCGTGGCCGCCGCAATCGACGCCGCCATGTCCGCTGACCGGCCGCCACGTTTCGTCCTCGCCGGCGACGCTCCGGCCACCAAAGTGTGGCGGCGCGGCCGCTCCCACACGCTCACCCACCGGCGCACCTCCTCTGGCCGTCCTCGCCCGCTCCGGCTGTTCTCCGGCTGCGCCGCCGCTCGTGGTCGTCCCCTACCCCGAGTTCTACCATCTTTGGACGTCGCCCCTGGCCGTCCCCAACCCCCCAGCCTTCCAGCGGTCGCCGGACCTGATGAACGCCGGAGCGGCCCCCGGCCATGGAGGAGAGACGCGATGGAGGTCGGGAGATCCGACACCATCCACCACGAGGCCAGCAACACCGCCTTCGATTCGTCCTGGCCGACCTGTACGTTGTCGACCTCCTCCACACGCGAGTGACGACGCAGCCGCCCGGTCTGCTGCCGTCGGCAGCACGCTCTGCCCGGCGCCGGTCTCCACACGAGGCATGCCCAAGGTATCCTCAATCCGAACCATCCCCTCGGCCTAGCGGAGGCCCCTACCCTCACGGTGCTCTCCTGGTCCCTCGCCACTCCGCCTCCGCACTGCGCCGACCGCCGACGCTCGAAGCTGCTGCAGGCCGACCACAAGGACGCGAGCCACGGAGAGGAGATCCTATCACCAGCCGCAGGCAGGAGGAGGATACGACTCGTGCCCGTCTCCAGAGGTACGCCTTATGCCCACTTCTCCTCTTTGATCTGAGCAGCAAATGAGGATCCTTTAATATCTAATCTTTGCCTTGGGTATGAACCCTACAGTTTAGTGCTGAATCTACTGAACTGGTAGCAGCAAATGATATGTGAGGTATAAACATATTTTATAGAACTTGGGTTGAAGCTGAGTGTAATTGCTTATGAGAATATGAAAGGAAATGGCATGTGTCCATATTTTAAAGATATTCTGCTTTTAGGTTCCAAATTGTAATCTATAGGATACTTACATTTTAATATATAGGAGCATACCACATTAGAGGGAAAGTTTTCTTTATATTGCAGCACGCAAAAATGTTCTTGAAACTGTCCCTGAATTTATATTTGCATCTTTTAGTTCATATTTGTGTGTCTGAATTTATATTTGGATTGTAAACACTCCTACTGCATGTAATTGTTTTGATTGTATATACTGCAGTTTTGATTGCAGCAACTTGCACTTCTGGTATTTCACAGAACTAAACAAGCATGAGGAAGTTGGGGATATCTTAAATGTCCTGGAGTCGTTCTTAAAAGGACACCTGTTTCCCAGGCCTGGTTTTGCTGTACGTGTCCTCGGCGATGTTACAGATTGTAATGCTTTGGAGGTTCTTCGTCAGGTTTGAGCTTTTTGAACCATTGCAATTTTGCTAAATAATATTTTGGTGTATGTATGGTGTAATTGTAAAATGCTTTGTTCATGTCTTCTAGGTGGATGAAATATTTGTTCAAGCCATTAAAGATGCAGGCATGTATGATACAATTTGGCAAGCTTTTGTTGTGTTTTGGACTGTCCAAATAGTTGGGGTCAATGGTGACCAGAGAACTCACTTCCATGCGGTTATTTTACAAGAAATTGCCAG
The DNA here is from genome assembly GCA_947311845.1 of Poa pratensis. Lineage (NCBI taxonomy): Eukaryota > Viridiplantae > Streptophyta > Magnoliopsida > Poales > Poaceae > Poa > Poa pratensis. Next base: position 55,228,703 of record CAMZMU010000042.1, read on the forward strand.
CGAGGATGGCATGAATGCAGATTGGTATGCTGCATTGAACTTCGCCTCTATAATCCTCTCTTTGCAGCTTTATGTTTGTAGTTGTACAGATAAGTCTGCAGTATTTGTGCTTCACCCTTTGATTGGTACTCCTGCTTGATGATGCGTGTAAAGCACACGTTCGTCAGGAGACCCTAAGAGTAAGGTTTGATGAGTGTAGCAGCAAGTCTTCCCTCAGTAAGAAACCAAGGTTATCAATCCAGTAGGAGGTGAAGACACTTCTGAAGGTGTCAACGGCGCCAGAAAACTTGCTTGCGTCGAAGGGGAGGTCCTGGCGGTTGACTTGGAACCTGCACACAAGACAATCAAACTATTTTGCCCCAACGAATCAGTGAGGGTGTCAATCTCACCGGCTTGCTGAAAACAAAGGATTAAAAGTGTGGTGTGGAAAATGATGTTTGTTTGCAGAGAATGAAAGAGAACAATGATTGCAGTAGGTTGTATTATCAGATGTAAAAGAATGGACCAGGGTCCATAGTTCACTAGTGGTGTCTCTCCATAAAGATAACTAACATGCTGGGTAAACAAATTACAGCTGGGCAATTGACAATATTGAAAGTGCATAATAACAATGCATGTGCAAGTAGTGTCTACTATGAGATTCATTTGGGCATTACGACAAAGTACACAGACCGCTATCCAGCATGCATCTGTGCCTAAATAGTCCACCTTCAGGTTAACATCCGTACCCCTTCCAGTATTAAGTTGCAAGCAACAGACAATTGCATTAAGTAAAGTGCATAATGTAAACAACACATTTATCCTTAGACAAAGCATCATTAGGTTACCCCTAGTGGCAACAACACATCCACAACCTTAGAACTTTCTGTCACTGTCCCAGATTAAATGGAGGCATGAACCCACTATCTAGCATAAATATCCCTCTTGGAGTCACAAGCATCACTTGGCCAGAGTATCAACAAGCAACGGAGAGCATGCAAGATCATAAATAACATAGACATGATAATTCAATATTCAACTTGACATAGTATCAATATTCATCGGATCCCAGCAAACACAACATGTAGCATTACAATAAGATGATCTTGATCATGATAGGCAGCTCACAAGATCTAAACATGATGGCACAAGAGGAGAAGACAACCATCTAGCTACTGCTATGGACCCATAGTCCAAGGATGAACTACTCACACATCACTCCGGAGGCAGGCATGGCGATGTAGAGCCCTCCGGTGATGATTCCCCTCTCCGGCAGGGTGCCGGGAAGAGCTTCAGAACCCTCCCGAGTTAGGGTTGACGGCGGCGGCGGCTCTGGAACTTTTCGTGGATAATGACTCGGGTACTTAGGGTTTTCCCGAAAACATCAATTTATAGGCGAAGGGGCGACGTCGGTGGAGGCCCGAGGGCCCACACCACGTCACGGCGCGCAGAGGTGGGACCGCGCCGCCACGTGGTGTGGCGCCTCCTCGGCCCCCTTCGTGTCTCCTTCGGACTCCGTGTACGTGACAGAAAAATAGGGACCTGGCTTTTGTTTCGTCCAATTCCGAGAATATTTCCAGAACAACTTTTCTGAAACCAAAAACAGCAGAAAACAGGAACTGGCACTGTGGCATCTTGTTAATAGGTTAGTCCCAGAAAATGCATAAAAATGATATAAAGTGTATATAAAACATGTAGCAATTGGCATAATATAAGCATGGAACATCAGAAATTATAGATACGTTGGAGACGTATCAAGCATCCCCAAGCTTAGTTCTACTCGTCCTCGAGTAGGTAAAACGATAACAACAAAATAATTTCTGAGGAGACATGCTTTCACACAATCTTGATCAAATAATATTGCAAGGCTCATGTCATGAATGAAGTGACTCAAAGCAATGGTCTATAGTTTGCTAACAAATAGATAAAGAGTAAACAACTGAATCATATAAGCAAAAACTTTTCATGAATAGTACTTTCAAGACAAGCATCAAAAAGTTTTGCATAAGAGTTAACTCATAAAGCAATAGATTCTAAGTAAAAGGCATTGAAGCAACACATAGGAAGATTTAAGTTTCAGCAATTGCTTTCAACTTTCAACATGTATATCTCATGGATAATTGTCAACACAAAGTAATATAACAAGTGCAATAAGTAAGCATATAAGAATTGATGCACACAAAGTTGACACAAGTGTTTGCTTCTGAGATAGAAAGAAGTAGGTAAACTGACTCAACATAAAGTAAAAGAAAGGCCCTTCGCAGAGGGAAGCAGGGATTAAATCATGTGCTAGAGCTTTTTAAGTTTTTGAAATCATATAGAGAGCATAAAGTAAGTTTTTGAGAGGTGTTTGTTGTTGTCAACGAATGGCAGTGGGCACTCTATCCCCTTGTCACCCAGACTTTCAAGAGCGGCTCCCATGAAGGACGTTATTTCTACCCAAGGGTAGATCATCCCTCTTCTCTTTTGTTTACACATGCATATTTATAAATTGGTATGACACTCCTCCCAACCTTTGCTTACACAAGCCATGGCTAACCGAATCCTCGGGTGCCTTCCAACAATCACATACCATGGAGGAGTGCCTATTTGATAATGTTTAACACTTTGAAATTGCTTCTGATAAATCATTGGCAAAACATGTGAAGAGAATTAAGTGAATAGTTGTAATTAATTGGGACTGGGCACCCCATTTGCCAGCTCTTTTTGCAAATTATTGGATAAGCGGATGTATATGCCACTAGTCCATTGGTGAAAGTCTGTCATGAGTAAATGACAAGGTGATAGAGAAAACACCACATACTTCCTCATGAGCTATAAAACATTGACACAAATAAGGAGTAATAAAGTTTTGAATAGTTTAAAGGTAGCACATGAAGTATTTACTTGGAATGGCAGGAAATACCACATAATAGGTAGTTATGGTGGACACAAATGGCATGGGTTTTGGCTCAAGGTTTGGATGCACGAGAAGCATTCCCTCTCAGTACAGAGTTTAGGCTAGCAAGGTTGTTTGAAGCAAACACAGGATATCAACGGTACAGCAAGACTTACATAAAAACATATTGCAAGCATTATAAGACTCTACACTGTCTTCCTTGTTACTCAAACACTTTTACCAGAAAATATCTAGACCTTAGAGATACAAACATGCAAACCAAGTCTCAACAAGCTCTACGGTAGTTCTCCACTAATAGGTTTTAACTACATGATGCAAGAGCTTAAACATGATCTACTTGAGAGCTCAAAACAATTGCAAAGCATCAAATTATCCAAGACAATGATCTACAAGAATGAGTATGTCTTTTCAATATACCATCTACCACATGTAGCATTTTCTGTTTCCAACCAAACACCAATCAACTTATTTCAACATAAAACTCTCCAAATAATACAACAATGAAACAAGAGAGTACTTCTCTACAAGAACTAACAGCTCTGAACAAGAGATGCATGAAAAACAGGAGCTAAAAGCATTGCAGTAGCTAGTCAAGAATACTCAACAAATATAAGTGAAGAATACGAGTATTCACATGAAAAAGCGGAGCGTGTCTCTCTCCCACACAAGAATGCTAGGATCCAATTTATTCAAAAAAAAAAACAAAGCAAAAATAAAAGCACACAGACGCTCCAAGTAAAGCACATAAGATGTGAAAGAATTAAAATATAGTTTCACTAGAGATGACCTGATAAGTTGTTGATGAAGAAGGGGATGCCTTGGGCATCCCCAAGCTTAGACGCTTGAGTCTTCTTGAAATATGCTTGGGTGACCCACGGGGGCATCCCCAAGCTTAGGCTTTTCACTCTTCTTGATCCTTGAAAACTTCCTTCACACCAAACTCAAAGTAATTCTCATTAGAGGGTTAGTGCATAATCAAAAATTCACATGTTCTGTAAGGACACAATCATCTCCAACACTTCTGGACATTAGCTACAGCCACTGATGTTTTGTGGAGCAAAGAAATCCACTCAAACATAGTAAAAGAGAGAATGCAAAATAAAAGGCAGAATCTGTCAAAAACAGAACAGTCTGTAAAGACGAATTTTTTCGAGGCACTTAAGTTGCTCAGATCGAAAACTTAAAACTAATGAAAGTTGCGTACATATATGAGGATCACGCCTGAATTTTTTCAGAATTTTTGATTTTTCTGGAGTGCGTACAGCTCAAAACGGTGGACAGCAAAAATCTGTCTCTGCGCAGAAATCCAAATCTAGCATCAACTTTCTATTAGAGACTTTACTTGGCACAACAATGCAATAAAATAAAGATACAAAGGAGTTGTTACAGAAGTAAGCAAGCTCCAAGACTCAAATAAAAGAAAAATTACAGAAATAAAAACATGGGTTGTCTCCCATAAGCGCTTTTCTTTAACGCCTTTCAGCTAGGCGCAGAAAGTGAAAATCAAGTGTTTCCAAGTGAAGAAGCATCAACATATAATTGTTCTAATAATAGAATCAAAAGGTAGCTTCATTCTCTTTCTAGGGAAGTGTTCCATACCTTTCTTGAGTGGGAATTGGTACCTTATATTTCCTTCTTTCATATCAATAATGGCACCAACAGTTCTAAGAAAAGGTCTTCCCAAAACAATAGGACAAGATGCATTGCATTCAATGTCCAAAACAACAAAATCAACGGGGACAAGGTTATTGTTAACCATAATGAGAACATCATCAACTCTCCCCAAAGGTTTCTTCATAGCATTATCAGCAAGATAAACATCCAAATAACAGTGTTCCAAAGGTGGCAAATCAAGCATATCATAGAGTTTCTTAGGCATAACAGAGATGCTAGCACCAAGATCACATAAAGCATTACAATCAAAATCATTCACCTTCATCTTAATGATGGGCTCCCAACCATCTTCTAACTTCCTAGGGATAGAAGCTTCATGTTTTAATTTTCTTCCCTAGCTTGCATGAGAGCATTTGTAATATGTTTTGTAAAAGCCATATTTATAGCACTAGCATTAGGACTTCTAGCTAGCTTTTGCAAGAACATAATTACTTCAGAAATATTACAATCATCAAAATCAAAATCATTATGATCAATGGTAGTGGAACCATTGTCTCCCATATTTCGAAAAATTTCAGCACTTTTATCAGAACAGTTTCAGTGGTTTTAGGCAATTTTAAACGTTTTGCAGAGTAGTAGAAACATTGCCAACACCAATTATGTTACCATTGATAGTAGGAGGCTTACTAGCATGTGAAACATTAGCATTACTAGTGGTGGTAATAGTACAAACTCTAGCTATACTATTCTCTTTATCAATTTTTCCTCTCTTTCCCACCTAGCATGCAATTCAGCCAACATCCTAATATTGTTGTCAATTTTAACTTGGATAGCATTGGCAGTAGCAAAAGTCTTGTTCTCTTTAACATCATTAGGCATAACTTTTAGTTTCAAAAGATCAACATCAAGAGCAAGGCTATCAACTTTAGAAGCAAGAACATCAATTTTCCAAGCTTTTCCTCAACAGATTTATTAAAAGCAGTTTGTGTACTAATAAAATCCTTAAGCATGGCTTCAAGATCAGAGGGTACACTTCTATTATTGCTGTAGGAATTACCATAGAATTGACATAACCATTACCACTATTTGAAGGATAAGGCTTATAATTGTACTACCAAAATTATTCCTATAAGCATTGTTGTTGAAATTGTTGTTTTTAATGAAGTTCACATCAACATGCTCTTCTTGAGCAACCAATGAAGCTAAAGGAACATTATTTGGATCAACATGAGATTTACCATTCACAAGCATAGAAATAATAACATCAATCTTATCACTCAAGGAAGAGGTTTCTTCAACAGAATTTACCTTCTTTTTTTTTTGAAACTTTTCTACTGCAGGGGAGCCCTGATGCCCACAAGTGTAGGGGATCGCTGAAATCTTCGTTCGGAAGTATTACCCAAATTTATAGTTCGACACGATGGGAACACAAGAATATCAATAAGACTTTGGCAATTGAGGCGTCACTCTCAACCACACTTGTATATCAATGAACTTGCAGCAGCAGTAGTTATGGCAGTAGTATGATTCAAGTAACAAGTAGAACAGCAGCAGTAAACAAGTGTTTCCCAGTTTTCACCGGAAAAGTGAATGTGCAACTCAGAGGATTAAAACGTAGGCATGAGGTGACAGCTGGGTGTTGCATGAATAAGATTGATCATATAATAATATATAGCTAGCCATGGGACGTATCTCTAACCCCGATATATGTAGGTATGTGTTCCATAATTAGTTGTCCGTACTAACCAAGAGAATTTGCACAACATCTATTGTCCTACCTGCCCATTTCACCGGGGCCAACTTGGAACTACAGGTAATTAAGGTCTACCCTTTCGAATAGACCGGAACAATGCATTAACACTTCATGAACACATAGAATCCTCAAACTAAAACATCTCCCCCTTGTTTTCCCTATATGTCACTTTTAGGGTTCGCAGGTTTGACATAATAACAGGTCATACACTTTGCGGATAAATACCAAACTCAAATATATGATGAGGCAATATAAGTTCAGTACTGAAATCATGCCACTCGGGCCCTAGTAGCAAGCATTAAACATAGCATAAGTGCATCAACACAATACAAAAGTATCCTCAAGATAAACCCCTAAAATATCGAACAACGGGTAGCATTACATGATCAATCTCATCCAATCCCCATCCACCTCATGTGCCTACAGCAGACTACTCACACATGGCGATGGTGAAGGAGCTCATGGTCGTGGAGATGAAGGCGATGAAGATGGCGGTGAAGACGGCCTCCGGATCCCTCCACCGGAGGAGAAATCCTGGATCAATCTGTCCCCGAAATGAAGATCGTGGTGGCGGCAACGGTGTGTTTCGCGAAAAGCCTCCTCCTTCTAGGTCAAGCGTTTTTCTGTATATATGAGGGGGTACATCGAAGACCGAAGGCGAGGCGGTGCCCGAGGCCCATTTTGGGTGGGCCCACGCGGCCAGGTACAGGGGCCGCGTGGGGCGCCCTCTTTTGGCCCTCTGGCACTCCCTCGTGTCCATCCTTTGCACGTTGTCCTCCTTTCCCATAGAAAATGACGTGGTATTTTTCCCCGATTTTATTTCCTGCAAAAATAGCCAGAAAAGAGACTTTGCTAAAAACAGCGTCAGATTTAGCAGTTTTATTCAAATATGGGAAGATTCCGGAGCAAATTATGAGGCAAAGTGCTTGGAAAAGTAGATGCATTTTGGATGCATCAGCCCCCCACAGCCTCACTTTATTCCAAAGTACCAGTCAAGAGTTACAAATATTTACAGAATTTACAGAAGAAATACATATGTGCAAATAAAGAATCAGTGTAAGCTGTCAAGCCAAGATGACAGAGGGTTAACCAGCGAGTCTTTGACCCTGTACTTGAGCAAGGTGACCTCAAGAACAAAAAGAGCCTTCCAACCCCTGAAAGTAGGCCGGATGTTTTGAAAAATCCTTCCGTTTCGTTGCTTCCATATACACCAACAGGCCAGTATTACTATTTCAGTGAAAAGAGGACCTTGAAACCTCTTTTTGGCATTCAACAAAGTTTCTGACGTGCTTCCAGGGTACCAAGGAATCTGCAGATAATTCCATATCCTGGTACTGAAAGTGCAGTTGAAGAAGAGATGTCGCCAGTCTTCAACTTCCTGTCCCGAGCATAAGACACAATTGTGATTATCTGTGACATTCCAATGCCTCCTTAGCATCATTGCTTTGGTGTTGATCCGATCATGGAGGACTAGCCAAGCAAAGAATTTATGCTTAGATTGACATTTGCTCTTCCATATCCAGCAGGAAGGGGCATGAGTGTCAATAACTGCAAAGTGTTGCCTATAGACCAATTTAGGGGAGAAATTACCCTTCCCCAATGTGCAAATCCATTTGTCATCATGTTCTGTGTTGATCACCACATTCTGTACCAGAATTTGTAACTGCTACAGCTCTCCAAAGGCCTCGACCGACAGTGGTCTGTGGAATGCACTCATGGTATCAGCTAGGGTCATGAATTGATTAACAGATTGCTGTCGATCAATAACATGAGAGAACAGTCTCGGGAACTTGGCATCTAGTTTATCTGTTAACCAAAGATCTGACCAAAACAGCACAAAATATCCATTACCCACTTCACATTTTGTTATTCCTCTGTATGAATCCGATAGGGAAAAAACTCCTCTCCACCAGAAGGAGCCCGAGTCTACAACAGCATGTGGCACAGTCTCAAAATAATATGAATCTCTGACCAGCTGCACCCATGGTGTATCTTCATTGTTGTAGAATTTATGTAGGTGTTTCAATAGCAGTGCAGCATTTTGCACCTTCAGGTTAATTATTCCAAGTCCACCCTTATTCTTTGGTTTATAGACCATTTTCCAAGCAGCCAGAGAATGCACCTTTTCCTTGTCTTTCTTTCTCCACAAGCAGTGCCTTCTTGCTCTATCTAGGAATTCAATTACGCGAGGATTGATTACTAGAGTAAGCATGAAATAAGTCGGCAAGGAAGACAGGACAGAGTTGACCAAAACCAATCGATCTCCATATGATAGGAATGATGCAGTGGCTGATAATCTTCTTTCCACTCTATCCATAAGAGGCGCCAGATCCTTAATTGCAGGTTTAGTTGTCCCCATTGGCAGGCCCAAGTATGTGAATGGCATACTCTCAACTTTACACTCAAAATGTTGAGCTAGCTCTTCTGCCTCCTCTGCTGATAAGTTTATTGGGACCATTGAGGACTTGTGGTAATTTACCTTAAGTCCAGTGAAGGCTGCATATAGCTGTAGAATTTCCTTGAGTATAGTGAGTTCATTCTTGTCTGCCGGCAGAATAATAATCGTGTCGTCAGCGTACTGTACAATTGGGTAATCTTTCCTTAGTGGAATGGGTGCATGAAGAAGGCCATCTCTATATGCCTTATTCACCAAGCTTTGGAGCAGTTCAGCACCTTCAACGAACAGCAGGGGTGACAGGGGGTCTCCCTGACGTACTCCCCTCTTACAAATGAAGGGTTTACCAGGTACTCCATTTAGCAAAACAGCTGATGATCCAGAAGATAGAATTTCCTTGATCCATTGCAAGAATAGGCCAGGGAAACCTTTTGCTTTCATCACTGCTAATATGGCATTGTGATCTAATGTGTCAAAAGCCTTTTCAAAATCAATTTTCAGAATTACCACCTTCCTTTTTGACTGTTGGCAGTGATACAGGAACTCAAAAGACCATGCAAGGCAGTCCTGTATAGTTCTCCCTTTAATGAATCCATATTGATTTTCATGAATTGTCCTAGTGATGATTTGCTGCATTCTATTGGCCAACAGTTTAGTGAGGAACTTGAGGCAAGTATTGGTGAGAGATATTGGCCGAAAATCATTGACTGTCTCAGGGCTCTGTACCTTTGGAATTAGGGTAATAAAGGAGCCATTTATGCTCTCCAGGTTTACTTTGCCAACAAAGAAATCTGCACACAACTGTGTAAAATCTTTTTTCACAATATGCCAGCATTTCTTGAGGAACTGTCCATTAAATCCATCAGGGCCTTATCAGTTTTCATGTTTTTCACAACTCCTTCAATTTCCTCATCAGTGAAGGGTTTTACCAGTGATTCCAAATCATCCACCGTTGGCAGCAGTTCAGCTAGGTTGAAAGGTTGGGCTGTGGGAATAGTAACTCCCATTCTGTTTTTGTAACTCTGCCAAAAAGCAGCAGCCTTTTACTGATGGTCCATCATTGTGATGCCCTCATCATTTCTGATCTGTGCAATTGTGGTATGCCTATATCTCTTTGTTGCTTTAGCATGGAAAAACTTAGTGTTTTCGCCACCTAGTTGCACCCTGCGAATAGTACATCTTTTCCTCCAGTATTCTGACTGTACATAAAGCAGTCTTTTGAGATGGCTTTTAACTATATTTCTGAAATTGAATTCAGGAGTACTCAAAGCTCTTTCATCTTCCAGGTTGTCCAATATTAAAATGACACCATTGCATTTCTGTATCAGTGCTTTAATCTGAGACAAGTTCCTGCCCCATCTCTTTAGTTCATGCCTCAGGATCTTCAGTTTAGCAGTTAGCAAACAGGCACTGTTTCTTGCTCTGACAGGTCTGCTCCACAGCTCCTCAACCAGTTGAATGAAACCAGGCTGATGTATCCAGTGATTTTCAAATCTAAAAATCTGTGCTTTAGGTATTGAGGTTGATATGGAGACAACACAAGGCACATGATCCGATGTGGGCTTGGATAATGGATGGACCATAGTGTTGGGGTATTGTAATGTCTAGGAGCAACTAGTGAAAAACCAATCCAACTGTTCAAGGAGGGGTTGATCCTGCATATTGGACCAAGTGTATCTCCTTCCTTTTAGTGGAAGTTCAATGAGACCAAGATGGCTAATGATATCATTGAAAATGAAGATATCATTCACATCTGCCCCTGGTCTGTTTTTGTTATCTGTCGATCGTATAAATTAAAATCGCCAACTAGCAGCCAGTGTTCATAATTTGGTATGACTAGACCATGTAGCCATTGCACGAAATCATCTCTTTCCACACCTCTACAGGGCCCATAAACAGTGACTAGTGTCCAGGAAGCATTTGTGTGTGTTGATGAGAAATTGATACTTATTGCTGATCTGGTAATCTCGACAAGGTTTCCATGGAACACAGCACTGTTCCAAAGCACAATTATTCCTCCTGAGGCTCCAACAGATGGTGAGAATGCAAATTTATCAATTCTCTTAGGGCAGAAAGATCTTATAAAAGAATGATCAAAACTCTCACATTTGGTTTCCTGTAGGCATATTATAGCACATTGACTTTCATCAATTTTGTTATAGACCACTAGTCTTTTGTCTTTGTCATTTAAACCCCTGACATTCCAGTCTAGCACTTTCCAATCCAAGAGCCAAAAGGTTGTACAATCCATTTATAACAAAAATTGGAAGGGGAACAACATAACTGGAATGACCAGTAAGCAAACATAACATAGACATGCAGTACAAATCATAATCCAACTGACAAGCATAGTAACCAAATTCAGTGCACCAGGTAACATGTACTAGCATGATAAGCTTAAACTGACCAGGTTCCTTCGACTCACACAAAAGCAGCAGAAAGCTTTATCTGACACTGACACAGACACTGACATAGACCACATAGCTGATAACAAGCATAGATAATGCAACACATCCCAAATAAGCAAAACATATAAACCCAAGACACACTAACGCCCAACGATGGGCCAAATGAACTGAGGGCCTTGTTACTCATCATTCACATTCTTGGGCTGGTCCTTCTTGGGCTGGGCCGTAAGCCTTTCCCCTGTGAGCTCATGTTCTGGAATCTCCAAACTTCGGCCCACCTGCTGCAAAACTGGAACATGAGTGAATGGTGTAGTTGGCCCATTTTCCTCCATTGGCTTGGACTGCCTTGGCTTCTTCTTCTTTGGCGTAGGCTTGTCCCTCATTGCTTCAAGCTTGTAACCATTTGCCCTCACCATGTTCCTGGTACTTATTCTGACTGAGCTTGCCACATCTGGTGTTTCATACGACACCCTGCCCCTCTTCCTGGAAGCCGTCTTCTTTGTTTTCTTTGTCTGTCCACAGAAAATGAAAGCAGTTTCATGTGCTGCTGTGCTCTGGGTGCTATCATCAGTGCTCTGGGAGTTCTCATCTGTTTCCTGGCTGGTGCATGTGTTCTGGTCATTGCCATCTGCATCTACATCCTCAAAACAAAGCCTCCTTGTAGTCCCAGTACGGGGTACAACTGTACTGCATGCAATCACTTTAGTTATCTGACCAAAAATGTGCAATGTGCTCTTGGTGATAAAAGAAACAGGTGCACTTGATAAAGGAGCAGCAATTCTATTGGGTAGTAGTGGAGCAAGTGTTTTAAACAGCCTTTCCCACTGCATGCTAGGAGGAAGAACAGGCCCATATGTTGTCTGCTTAGGCATCCAGAGCCTCTGCATCAGCTCTAGTGGCATTTCCATAACAGGGACCTGCATGTAGTTAGCAATGATCTGTGCATGCACATTGGGCTGGATGTTAACTGAATTTTCTGAGTTGTCCACCACAATGGAGCCAGAATCATCCATCTGTACTGCCTCTTCCTGCTCATCTTCCTCTTGCATGTTCTGTACTTCATCCTCTTGATGATTTGCTTGGTGATTTGGGAGAGGCTCTCCATTCCATCCCAGTTCTGGATAAGGCGGCAACACAAAACCACCTTGGTCATGTACTAGGTTTTCTGGCATGGGGTGTGGATTTCCATCAATTAGCATTGGGTCCTCATCTGCTGGCAGCACTTCGGCAAATTCAGCACTGAGGATGTAGCACGGTGCTGTCCATGATTCTCTGACCGCACCCAGGTTACTATAGTTACCAAAAACAACATCCCTTGGTACAAGCTGTGGAGATGGAAAAGAAGCGTAGACAAGTGTGCGCTCTAGCAATCCATCATTCTGGTGCCAGTGGTGGTATCTACCAAAAGCCGATATCGCACCGGCTATGTCTTGGTCGTTTCTGTAATCCAAAGGTACTCCAAGTAACATCAGCCACCCCCTTCTAAAACCTTGCGTAGACTTGTGGATCTGGGTCCGATCATCATGATTCACGAAATGAACGAAAACATCTGGAGCAATTTCATATGGGCCATTGTGTACCAGGGCAAAACGTGCAGCCGAACTACGCATACGAAAAAGGCTATTCCAAACAAGCAGGGCTGCATGTCGACTACTGTCCTTTCCAGCTGATTATGCACATGATTACGAACCTGCTGTCTCCAGAAGGCGTCCTCCTCCGGTGGCTGGGCCGGCTCCACAATCCCAATGCAGTAGGAGTCGTGGGTGCGGAGAAGGGCGACAGGCGGCGTGAAGAAGGTACGCGGGAGCCGCGATACTCCTCCATCGATGATCTGCGTTCCCCCCGGGAGCCATGGCTCCGGATTGAGCTCAAACGTCGCCATTGGTGGCGGCGGAGGGGTCGGCGGGGGAGGGTTTTCTGGGGGAAGCTCTGTTTGGATGTTCTCTGTTTGGAGAGGAGTAGAAGCTGGAATGACAACGTCGGCTGGGCAGCTTGGTTTATTAGGGGGGTCAATTGCAGTCTGACCAGGAGTCTTCTCCTTAATTACCCAGGTCTTTCCTTGATTATGATTGTTAGCGGGGCAATCTTTCCTAAAATGTCCCAGGCGAAAGCACGAACGGCAGCGGATTTTATTCGTGCAGTTGACCGTATCATGGGCCAAGGTTAAGCAACGCCCACAGCGCCAGAATCGGTAAGCGATGTCGTCCACCACCTCCTCCAAGCCCGTGAGCCCATTATTGGATGACGGCCCATCTGTGCTATTGGGCGGGCTTGAGAGTTTGAATCCGATAATCGCGCGCTCGATTCCGGGATATCTGCTCTTTCTATTTCAGCTGAGCCCTCTGAATCTGTTGCGTTACCTGAACATATCTGCTTTCCTGTTGCACCTTGACACATTGAATCCATCTCATGCATTGATCCTAGTTGCTGCGATTGGGTGCTGTGATTTTCTTGACCAAACGAGCCAAAAAGTATCTGTGGTGCTGTATCCTCGGCTAGCTGAGATGGATCCGTGTCTCCCTTGCATGCAGAGTAACTAAGAGTTTCAGAGAAAACAAGTTTCTTTCGAGTTCCATCCTTTGATCTGATACTGGACTTTGGCGCAGTTGATTGTAGAGCTTTCAAGGCTAACTCAGTTATCTTCTTTCCAGGGCTAACAACAGTCCACTCATCATCACTCTCTTTCTTCCATTGACGAAACTCTCTGACCCAGTTAGGACCTCCTCGGCCCCAGAGGTTGAAGAAACACTTGAACTGTTTGCAGCTAAAGCTTTTCAGATTCAGAACCTGAAATCCAACTTGTTTGCAGGAGACAGTGAAGGAAAAGGTCCTATCAGAAAGCAGCGATGTTTTAAGATTCTTTCTCCTTCCACCTATGACTTATTCAAGAGCTAGACCAGCTGAGTCATCAGTGATCCGAAAAGTTGATCGCCCAAAAGACACAACCATGGTGAAGTGACCTGAGTGCCTTGTTGGCTGAACTGTAGTTGAGAACTTTCTTTTGATTTCACTCGCAAACTTAATACCATGGAAGAAATCCAGATCCACTAGCATCATACCCGAGACTGCAGAGTCATCATCTAGAACCCTTTGGACTGGAACTATCTCTTCAGGAGCCTGATCCAATCTAGTTGCCAAGACTTGGTCTTGGCCAGAGATCACTACTGATTTCACCACAGACCGATCGACGCCAACATCCTGTGGCGTTGATCGCACACAGCTTGTAACAGTAGCACAGTGTGATTTGCAGATTACCTCAGATCCGATGTCGATGCACTCGCCATGGCGCATGTAGCGTCCAACAATTGTTTCGCCTTTGGCGTTCTTCAGGGCGATCCAGTCCTTCGCCGTCCATCGTAGGCCTTCATGCGTCCGCGATCCAGATCCTTGGAGGTGGAGTAGGTCACCTTCCAGATCCATGCAGGAGGGATCATGGCTGGGAGAGGGAGGGTTTTGGGGTGGCTTAGGGGTTTGGATGGGCGACGAAGAGATTGAACGGAACAGGAATGGGGTTGGGTGGCCGGATATGTGAGATTGCCGGCGGGGAGGCTAGGGTGGGTGCGGGGAGGGTGGAGTCGCCATCCGTTAGAATTTACCTTCTTACATTGGGGAGTCCATTCGGTATGCCATTCAGAATAATTAATCATCATATAATCAAGAAGCTTTGTTGCAGCATCTAAAGTGATGGACATGAAGGTACCTCTAGCAGCCGAATCCAGAAGGTTTCTTGAAGAAAAAATCAGTCCTGCATAAAAGGTTTGGATGATCATCCAAGCAGTCAGTCCATGGGTGGGACAATTCTTTGCCAAAGATTTCATCATTTCCCATGCTTGGGCAACATGCTCATTATCAAATTGTTTCAAATTCATAATGCTACTTCTCAAGGATATAATCTTAGCAGGAGGATAATATTTTCCAATGAAAGCATCTTTGCATTTAGTCCATGAATCAATACTATTTCTAGGCAAAGATAGCAACCATTCTTTAGCTCTTCCTCTCAAAGAGAAAGGAAATAATTTCAGTTTAATAATATCTCCATCTATATCCTTATACTTTTGCATCTCACAAAATTCAACAAAATTATTAAGATGGGCAGTAACATCATCAGTACTAACACCAGAAAATTGCTCTTTCATAACAAGATTTAACTAGGCAGGTTTAATTTCATAAAAGTCTGCTTTAGAAGCAGGTGGAGCAATAGCAGTGCATATGAAATCATTATTATTTGTGCTAGTGAAGTCACACAACTTGGTGTTCTCAGGAGTACTGATTTTAGCAAAATTAAAACTAGGCCGAAATAACAAAATAAAACAAGTAACTAATTTTTTTTGTGTTTTTGATAAAGAGAAGCAAACAAGACAAAATAAAAATAAACTAAGCAAGACAATAAAAAAGTAAAGAGATTGGAAGTGAGAGACTCCCCTTGCAGAAGGCTTGACCTCCCCGGCAACGGCGCCAGAAAACTTGCATGATGCGTGTAAAGCACACGTTCGTCAGGAGACCCCAAGAGTAAGGTTTGATGAGTGTAGCAGCAAGTCTTCCCTCAGTAAGAAACCAAGGTTATCAATCCAGTAGGAGGTGAAGACACTTCTGAAGGTGTCAACGGCGCCAGAAAACTTGCTTGCGTCGAAGGGGAGGTCCTGGCGGTTGACTTGGAACCTGCACACAAGACAATCAAAGTACTTTGCCCCAACGAATCAGTGAGGATGTCAGCCTCACCGGCTTGCTGAAAACAAAGGATTAAAAGCGTGGTGTGGAAAATGATGTTTGTTTGCAGAGAATGAAAGAAAACAATGATTGCAGTAGGTTGTATTATCAGATGTAAAAGAATGGACCAGGGTCCATAGTTCACTAGTGGTGTCTCTCCATAAAGATAACTAACATGCTGGGTAAACAAATTACAGCTGGGCAATTGACAATATTGAAAGTGCATAATAACAATGCATGTGCAAGTAGTATCTACTATGAGATTCATTTGGGCATTACGACAAAGTACATAGACCGCTATCCAGCATGCATCTGTGCCTAAATAGTCCACCTTCAGGTTAACATCCGTACCCCTTTCAGTATTAAGTTGCAAGCAACAGAAAATTGCATTAAGTAAAGTGCATAATGTAAACAACACATTTATCCTTAGACAAAGCATCATTAGGTTACCCCTAGTGGCAACAGCACATCCACAACCTTAGAACTTTCTGTCACTGTCCCGGATTAAATGGAGGCATGAACCCACTATCTAGCATAAATACTCCCTCTTGGAGTCACAA
The DNA here is from genome assembly GCA_947311845.1 of Poa pratensis. Lineage (NCBI taxonomy): Eukaryota > Viridiplantae > Streptophyta > Magnoliopsida > Poales > Poaceae > Poa > Poa pratensis. The sequence goes on from CAMZMU010000042.1 coordinate 55,245,018, forward strand.
GCATCCACTTGGCCATAGTATCAACAAGCAACGGAGAGCATGCAAGATCATAAATAATATAGACATGATAATTCAATATTCAACTTGACATGGTATCAATATTCATCGGATCCCAGCAAACACAACATGTAGCATTACAATAAGATGATCTTGATCATGATAGGCAGCTCACAAGATCTAAACATGATGGCACAAGAGGAGAAGACTACCATCTAGCTACTGCTATGGACCCATAGTTCAAGGATGAACTACTCACACATCACTCCGGAGGCAGGCATGGCGATGTAGAGCCCTCCGGTGATGATTCCCCTCTCCGGCAGGGTGCCGGGAAGAGCTTCAGAACCCTCCCGAGTTAGGGTTGACGGCGGCGGTGGCTCTGGAACTTTTCGTGGATAATGACTCGGGTACTTAGGGTTTTCCCGAAAACATCAATTTATAGGCGAAGGGGCGACGTCGGTGGAGGCCCGAGGGGCCCACACCACGCCACGGCGTGGCAGATGGTGGGACCGCGCCGCCACGTGGTGTGGCCGCCTCCTCGGCCCCCTTCGTGTCTCCTTCGGACTCCGTGTACGTGACAGAAAAATAGGGACCTGGGCTTTTGTTTCGTCCAATTCTGAGAATATTTTCAGAACAACTTTTCTGAAACCAAAAACAACAGAAAACATGAACTGGTACTGTGGCATCTTGTTAATAGGTTAGTCCTAGAAAATGCATAAAAATGATATAAAGTGTATATAAAACATGTAGAAATTGACATAATGTAAGCATGGAACATCAGAAATTATAGATACGTTGGAGACGTATCACTTGAGTACTCTGAATACTTCCTTTGTTGTAAATGTGTGGTTAACAGTTTGCCATGCCGTATTATTCTAATGGTGTGCTAAGTGCCAATGGAACTACTTCTACCTGGATCCTCTTATATTAACAGTTACATACACTTGTGTTCTGCATTTTATCTCTACTACAACTCATGCCAAAAATGCTAGCTAGCTCATGCAAGACATCCTAAATATTGACAGAATTTTTCTTATTGTTGCAAGTGAAAACATTGCTATCGAGATGCAAACATTTGTTATTGGTGCAAAATTACTGTCAAGATGCAAGCATTTTCTTATTGGTGCAGAAGTTACTGCATGTGAATTCTTCATGTTGGTAGCATAAAAACTTACTCAGTTATAGCCTAATTAAACCCGGAGATTCAATTATGGCCTAAAAAGATTTATGCTTTATTCTGTCTTCTAACTTTTTCTTTAGGCTCTTCTGACATGTGAGGAAGAGGCAACACACACATATATATATAGAGAGAGAGAGAGAGAGAGAGAAAAGGTGAGTCCAAGAAATCTGAGGCATTTGTTCTCAATTGTCAAGAAACCAAAATTCTGCAGGTAAAATAAAGACACGGTGTTGTAATGCTGCAACTCACATGAGATAGATAGTGAGATATCTCAGAATCTGTCTTTTAGGCCCATAATAACCCTAACCTGGCACCAATTGCTTCTGCTTTCAGTGAGTGTGGCACCAAAGTATTTTGTTCACTGAGTTTATTTTAGGCCCATGATTTCTCCAGATTTAATTCGGCTTTAGAGTACATCCCGTAAAATATTTAGGCTATGGAGTATTACATTTTAAATCTGTTTCACATTGAATGGATATACCATCAATTCACAAGTTGCAGATCAGTTAATCCAATGTTTTGCAATATGCTAGATTATGCGTGGGTTAATTTTGAGGGTAATTTTATGCAACATATATTTTTCAGAATTGGGAGTTTGCTTTGCTCTGTTTTTTTGGTGCAGTAGAGCTGGGTTATGTTCAGGTTGTACTCCACAAGGAATCAGACCACATCATGTTTTGAAATCTGGAAACATGCATTTACCGGCATTCATATCTGAAGAACAAGCAGCTCTATTCCTTTGGAGAGGAACTTGAGTGAGAGAAACGTGTGTTGTTTCTCGATTGCAGGGGAGCAGCAGCAGTGAGCTTCACCGGTGGCAGGGAGAAGCAGCACACAAGTGCGAGCGTGGGCGATACTTCAGTGGCGGCGCCGCGGGTTTTTGGTCACTGGAGGAGCTCCGGTGACAAGGTCTAGCGGCGGACCACAACGGCCGAGCAAACCAGCAAGCAATCCAGAGGGGAAAAGGCTTATGGGGAACAGAAGATCCAGTTCGAAGCTGTTGAACGGCTCAGAGAAGCTTGAGGAGGCGTGACGGCATCGAGCTAGAGTTGGGAAGCTGCGGCCGGCGTGGGAGGAACGATGTCAAGAAAGAGCGGCGGTCTGCGTTTTCTCCCTTCTTTCAGTGCGCTGTCAGTTTCGTCTTATCGCCAGGATCGCACAAAAGCAAATAGTTTGGCGTCACCTTCCTACTGTAGGTTTGGGAACGTTATATAGATCTTTAAATATATCTGACGTTTTTATTTGTGTTCTCCTTCAGAAGAAGCTTAGCAGTTTCTATTAACAGCTCCGAACATTTTGTAAACATCAAAAGAATTCAAATTTGAATACATTCCAATACAAACAATTTTTAAATTCACAACATCCTTTAATCTTGAATTCCAACAATTTTCAGATTTGAAAAAACTTCTGAATATAGACATTTTCCAAATTTGAAATTTGCCAAACACGCGTGGCATTGCCGCGCTAAGTTGTCTAGTACTTCTCTAAGGGGTAGAACTTTTTCCCATAGCGTGGAACAGGCATGTCCCTTTAGGCCATAGGAAACCTCCGACAATAAAATCCAGAATAGACCCTACCTTCTTCCTTCGTCCCTCTTCTCTAACTCACACTTCTCTCTTTGAGCCTTCTTCTTCTCGAGCTCTCTCACCATGAAGTATAACGTCGTTGCATTGACAGTTGCGGGGTCTATGAGCGGCGCCAGGGGTGGAGCTTGGGCCTTAATGTTGGTCCGGGTCACGGTAAAATCATGGCTCCGCCACTGGTCGGCGCGGTGTCACCAGCAGCTAAAGTGTTGCCTCCATCACTGGTACCCCTCCGTCCTTCCTCGTCGATGTCGGTGTGGATGGCGCATATGTCGTGAACGTTCAAAGGATCAAAGGGAGCGACTAGAGGGGAGGCTAATACATGACTAAAAAACTTAATCTTTTTTCTTAACAATTTAAGGATCAATGACTATAAATTTTCTAGATATGCAACTAAGCAACCTTTGTGTAAAAAAAAAATGAGAGCAACCTATAAAAATAGTTTTACAAGATAAACAAGGTAGTAGTAGTGAGGTTGAAATATAAACATACAACGGAGATAAATTCATCTCGAAATTCACATTTTTGAGGGTACAAACTTGTTTGGGGCGATCTCCACAACTAATTTGGAGGCTTTCCAAAGTTTCTCTCGAACTTCTCTTCACAAATGTAAAGCTCTATGATAACTCCAACCATCTATCGTGCTGAAGCACTGAAGAGTAACAAGGTCCGCAATGGATGCAAGTGGGAACCAAATTTTCTTTGGTGAAAATTCAGATATTGATCTCCTATATCTCTCGCTAAAATATCAATAAGAATAGAGCATTAGGGAAGAGATCTGGAAGATTTGAACTCATGGGGGTCTCCATCCAATTATTCTCTGAGACTATGCCTAGGCAATGTCAAATAGTTTAAGCACATGGTCATTCTATTACTCATGACAATGGCATGAACTGGCGATACCTGCTCCACATGTTGCTCTGTCTTTATGTGATTTTCCGTTCCGGGACACTGATAAGTTCAGATGAATTTTGACATAAAACAAGTATGCTCCTTGACCGGTAGTGGAGTTTGATGGACAGGGGCCAGTGGTGTTCTGTGGGCTAAGAAGGTAAGTTGTACTTGAAGTTTGAATAATCTTTGAAACTTAAGCATGTGAGTATAATTAAAAATTCTTCTAGAGTGGGAGGACTATAGGGAGGGAAGGTCCACCACTGAGTACAAAGGTGAATCTTCTCCTTTACGAATATTCATGTCCATTATCAAGTATGGTATACTACTTGATCGTCCTACCATTTTGAACATTCATGTTTGAGCGAAGAACGATGTAAGCAAAGGAGGAACTCTCTAACATGCAATACATCGTTTGTGCTCATAGTTGTATATCTAATTCTCCTAGTTGTAATAGTGCTTCGCTAGAAAAGACTTGACCCAACGCAGGCGTCGCTTCTCAGTCATGTGTGCGAAGGTTATGCCCATTTCTTTGTGCTCGATCAGGTGACCCAGGGCCGCCAGGAGGGCACCTTCCTCGAACCCAGTAAGGTTCATCACAGCATCATGATCTGATCGAGGAGATGTCACATTGCAGCAAAATCAGATTAGATAGATAGACGATCGAGCAGCTAATTCCCAAAATCAAGAGACATATAAGCTACAGTAGATGAAACGGATTCGGAAGCAGCTACGGACCTAGATGGTTCTCCTCGGCTACATCATCATCCGAGGAATCAGAACGTTCATCGCGATCTCTTGGAGCTGCAAACAAATTAAGTGGTACAAAAATCACATACGGTTCCAGTAGAAAATATCCGTAGCTACCGTAAATACAGTTGGACAACATTGAAAACGAACAACTAAGAAAGGAAAACAGGATGCATGGCCGAAAACCAACAGCGTCAGCAGAAATAGCCAAAGCCAAACAGGTAAATCGTCCAGCGGGTTAAGTTCACATAGTGGAGAAATGGCGGCAACCATCTGACCTTCTTCGTCGTCGTCGTCCGTCCACTCTTCCATGAGAACCCTGAGCCTCTCCGTGGATTGCGGATCGACCTCGACAGGTCCATCTTCTAGAACCTCGACAAAGCCATCTGCTAGGATTCGGAAAAAAAAAACAGGTAGTTGTCCGTTAGAGAACTCCCGCATACCTCCGACTAGAGGACCAAATAAATTAACCACCAGAAACCGCTAAATCCGCAGCAAATTCGCGTACCACGTTCCTCGTCGGGTACCGTCGTCCTCGAGGAGGTGGCGGCGAGAACCATCGATCGCACGCGAGAGCACTTTCGTCGAGGGCCTTGGGGGAGGGAGAGGGGAGGGGCTACTTCTATATGAATCGTGGGAGGCCACGATCGACCAGCACGAGCAACCGAATCACGAGCGGACGCGAGCGCCGAGGGGTTGATTGCTTTCGCCCTCCGGTGAACCCTAGGCTAGCTGGAGAGTCCGTTGCGTATTGCGCGCGAGGTAGAAGGGGACATGGATACATAGCGATGAGAACCGAGGACCCGCTTCTATGTCGACTTGGGATCGGATCGGACCGTACCGTCTGATTTTTTTGATAGAGTCCGTTGATAACAGTTTGCCACTTCGCCTCTGCTTTCAAATATCACGCGACGATAAACTGTAATTTCGTTTATTAGCTGCTCTACTGTTTTCATACTCCCTTATTTATATGTAGAAAAACCCAGGACAATAGTACATTTTTAAGCATACAATCCGTTTTTCTTGAGAAAATGCCAGAGAAGCTCAAATCCAAACGAATAACTAAAATCCCGGATAAAACTACGTATCAAAGATCTATGAAGCCTGTTCAAAAAAGATTTAGAGGCGATGACAAACTGTCTGATCTAGAGGCCATGACATGTGGGACCAACACTACCATTACTTCGTTTCGACTGCATTCATCATAATGGTCTCACCGTGAAAAAATTAAGCCATTGGGCTTTTACTCTGCGCAACTCTGTCCCTAGCGTGGAATCTCTACTACAAAAATCTGGAGTGTCCTGTCTCGGCCTACACGGACGAAAGCGGTCGTACGTCATACAACGGGGTCGTTTTTCAATTTAGTCCCTCACAAATCTTGAAAACAACCCGTAGTCCCTCCCCATATCCTGAATCGTTTCGACTGGACGTCTGGACGTCATCGTCCTCCTCTGCTCGTACTAGGGTTCCTCACGCACGGGAACCTTGCCGCCGCCGCCCCCGCCACCGTCCCCCGCTATTCCGGTCGCAACCCCCTCCACACACGCCGCCGGGCGCCTCCCAAGGATGTCCAGACTCAATTTCCCCGAGCTCGCCGGCCTGAATCGACTCGACCTCAGCCCCAACCGCCGTGTACGAGGGAGGAGAGCAGCCCGCCCAGGTGCCCGTACCTCAACCTGGACCTCTGCATCCGCGGAGAAAGAGACGAGGGGCAGGGTCGAGCCATGGGCCCTCATCGGCCCTTGCCGGAGGCTGGGGAGGAGAGGGGGTTGAGTAGGGTTGCGGGAAGGAGCAGGGGTGGCGGAGGCGGAGGCGGAGGTCGAGGATGCGCCGGCGGGGGTAGGGAAGCATGGGTGGCGGAGGTCAAGGCTGTGCCGGCGGGGGGTAGGGGAGCAGAGGCGCCGGACCTAGGTCGGTGCGCTAGATCCTTTGCAGTGACAGGGGACGTCGGGCCTGGGGGAGCTGGTGGACATGGAGGTGGGCTCGATCTCGGTTAGTGAAGCTCCGGATCACAGGGCTCCCAGACCTCGCGTGAAGGAGCTCTGCTGGCGCTGCTCCTCACCCATGGAGGTGTGACGGAACTGGTTCTCGATCTCGTGTCGTAGAGGAGGGTCTGTAGAGCGCGGTCTGTAGGACGCCTCCACTTCCCGGGAAAGGGCGACCACGCCACCGCACTGCCCGCCAGAGGACGCCATGTCCTCCGCAATGCCCGGACGACCACGCCTCAACCGCTCGCCGGCGAAGTCGACTGCCGTCGCACTGTCCACGGGAGGACGCCGCAACTTCTCGAGACAAGATGGCCACGCTACCGCACTGCACACAGGAGCTGCTCAACGCCGCACTGCACGGGCCGTCGAAGGTATCTGAATTTTTCATCTGAATTGCTCTTGTACAGCAGAAAAAATCTGGGGGTTTCAGTGTAAACGGGAGAACACATAGCTCTAGCTACAGTCTGAATCTGATGGAGACCACATAGCAGTTAGTTTAAGTGATGCCCATTGTGAGAAGATGACACCCTATAGTCTGAAAGCATCGGAGTCCTGTATACGTACTTTTTCTCTAGCTATCCTCGGTTTATTTGTGTTTGAGAAAGAGGAATCTTTGGCATCTGAAGTGGATCACCAATCTGAGTATATGTAGAAGATACTAGCAGCACGACAAGGTTGGGAGAAGCACTACATGGTCAGTAATGTAAATTATAAAAATTCTGCTTACTACCATGGCAATTTCAGCGGGCAGCCGTAGTTGATGGATGATTATTGCCTTATTATTGGTTTTCTTACCAATCCAATATTCCTCCCAGAAATTATAAAGTCTTGAAAAATGGTACTCCCTTCGTTCCTGTTTATAAGTGTATAATCATTTTATCTTTCTTGCCATGGTACAAGAATTATTGCATTTGTGGGCACAATAAATTATCACGTTCGTTGGTATATATGAAGAACTGATCAGAGTATTTCTCTTACATGATGTCAGTGTGTGCAGCAGGATATTTACACGAAGGGAGAAGAATGGACAACAAGCTTGGATGGGAGAACAGAGCTACTCAAGAGAATAAATGGTCAGTTTTTTCCTTTGGTTTGGAGGAATTGGTAGTACCGAGATAATTAGGTGCATGTACATACATTGGGGTGAAACTAAACATGTTTCCAGTGGTATAAATTGTATTTCATTACCTTTCTGAGGTTTTGAATTTGGTGTATGTATTAGTTATGATGTATTCAATGCTGACAGTCTACCGTTACCATGTGATTTAAAAAAGTTATATATTTTGTCTTAAAAACTTCAATGTCTTTAATGATCCATATAATTTAATTTATCTTTCTTGCTATGAGAAAATCATAACAGCTCATCACTAACCACATAATACAGAGTTTTAGCTAAGCTATTGTTTCTCCTCTACCACCAGGGGCTGCTAAAATCGTAGAACAAGTTCTTTCTTAGACTTTTGTATGCTACCCGATTTGTGAAATAGATGGGTTTCCAGCCGAAATCCAGTCTCTTTGGGTTGTGATTTGGTAAGTAAGGTATAATGTAGTTGTGTGATTTAGTAAGTTTTTTTTTCCTTTCCAGTGGTCACATTCTCGAAATACAACATGAGGAATGTGTTTTCTCCTCGCAAATTGAAACTTGGCAGTTTTCAGAAAAAAGTGCAGTGGACGATCAATGAGATTTATGTATTTAGACAAAAGTATATTGTTGAGCATGAGAATGTTTAGGTTGCAGCTGTTCGGTCATTGTGCATTCGACCAAGTGGTTTAGGGGGAGGTATGAAGGGTAACAACCTGACGGAAAATGATGTTATGCAGCAACTCTGAATTTTGTACATTAGATGGACCGACTTAGTTGGCTTGCTTCATTCTTGCATCTTGTCAATCTATAAGAGTTGTTTTACAAGAAGATGGTACTACAACCTATTCCTAACTAGACATAAGCCATAGTTTGGAAACACAGTGCTCCAGGAAAGGTAGATACACATTTCCAAGCAAGTAAAATATTAATTCAGCATATTGCTTGCATAATTGTAAAAGAATAACCTGTGAATCAGGATGGCGGTACTGAGATCGCTCCAACCTTTTGTGAGATCAACGTGCTTAATTCTTTTAGAGTCCCTTTAAATAAGTAGTTCATTATTCTATAACAAATAATAAACCTACAATAGATTTATCTGCTTGATGAAGTTGTAATATTTTTCACTCGCCAATTTAAAGAGCCAATTTGATTTTTGAAAGCCAAAATATGTAGTGCTTTGGTCAACAGGCTAGGGCGTGAGAGTTTTGCTCATCGATGGGCAGTGCTGATATGTGGTGGGAGCTATGCGAATGCCAGCTGGTCATGCGAGCCTATGAGGGAAAGATTGGACTGCATTTGAGCGAACTGTTCATTTTTCTCTACTTATAAATGGTTTCTGTATGTTTCATTCGCCATGTTATATAGTCAGTGCAATGTACTGAATGAAAAGTACTCCAGTGTTTACGAATTCAATTACTTTATTTTTATTGGTAAGTCAAGCTATCCTTATGAACTAATGCATCTTCTTTTTTCAGAATGCCATTCTAGCGGCTAATGAAATCGAGCATGACAAGGCATGCCTGTAAAAGCACCTTTATATTCTCCGATTAATTGTGATGATGGTCAGCCGTGTGACACCCAGCATGCCACTAAGTATAGTTGGCAGTTGCTGAGGCTCGTTTTTTCAGTGATGTAGTCCATCACGGAGAAAACATAAAAAGAAACATGTCCTCTTCACTTTTTATTTTAGCTTAGGTATTTTTTTTCTTTTTCTTATTGGAGTTCATTCAGTCCTGAATACAACCTCAAAGTTCACACAATAACCAGATGCGATCAAGATATTTCTGAACTATTGGACAGCTTCATGTATATACATTGTTGTATTGGAGAAGCCAGATCCATGAAGATTGCCTTTTCATTTTCGGATGATTTCCGTGAAGGCTTGGGCGTCCCCGGTGTTGGAACGGATGATTCAATGGGCGCCACACATCTCCATTCCGGTTCCTCCCCCAACGATTCAGCAATCTCTCGCCAACCTCGGAGGGAGGTGAATGCCTTTACGAAATGGGGTGACATGGCTATGGTGACACATGTTTAGTGGTGCACCGAATTGCATGCTATGACATGTTGCGATTGTACCAACGAGAACTGACTTTGTAAGCCCCTCACACAGATTTTTTTTCACCCGTTGCAACGCACGGGCATATTACCTAGTTGTAACTAACAAGGATACACAAACCTAATCTAAACTATAATGCGGCATAATGACCGTACGTACGTACGTCGCGGTACTTTTGCACTTTAGTCCTTCTCGATGTGAGAAATCAACCCGCAGTCCACAACCCTATCCAATCATCACCCGTCGGCCGTCTCCCACCTCTCTCCACAGGAAAAGGCGGCGGCGTCTCGAGCGAGTCCGACGGGAGAAGAAAGGAGCCACCGGGAAACGTTTCCCACCGCGTCGCGCCGCCATACCCAGCACCCCGCCCTTCTCCCTCATGCCCTTCGCCCTTCTTCCCCAATTGCCTCAAGCTCGTCGGCGCCGCCCTCCAATCCCCTGCCTCAATCCGCCAACGCCGCCCTCCAACCCCTTGCATACAGCTTGCCGGGCCGCCGTTCCTCTGCCTCGCGCTCAACTGGTGCCGCCTCTCCCATCTCGCATAGCTCCACAGATCCCACCTTCCCTCGCGCATCACCCCGTGTTCGATTCGATTAGCGCAAGATGGGCAGCGGTAGCCTCATGGGGACGCCTCAGGCGGTGGCGGCGGCTAGCTCAACAACGTCCTGGAGCAGTTTTCGTAAGATCAGAAGGCACAAACGCCTCGGATTAAGCTGTACCAGATCAACATATCTTTACATTCCACTTTCGACTGGTCTCTGGCTGCAACTCCGTGGTTGTTAGTGTTAGGTTTCATCGTATAATTCAGTCCTATTGAGAATTTGAGATGCAGGTGAGATGTACTGTTCTTCTCACCTTCCTGTTAAAATATGTGAGGCACAATAATTCTTCTGCAAATATGAATTTAGTGTTAGATATGATCTCGTATTGACGAGCCCAACGGCTCCACAATCCCCTTGACTGCGCCCTAATCGGGGGCGTCCGTTTCTGTTTATGGACGGCGGGCCCCTGTGACCTGCGCTATATAAAAAGGTGGGGGGTCAAGGCACAGAGTACGAGGTTGACCGTGTTGCCAGCCACCCCACCGACACCTCCTTCCGATTAGGGTTAGCGCAGTGCTCACGGGAAGCACCACTGCGCCGCCACCGCTCCGACGCCCACGCCGTCGACCACCATGGCCTCCGGCTCGAGTTCATCGAGTCACAGCGAAGGTATCGCCCCGATCTATCTCTCCATCTCACTGTTTTCACTCACCTACACGTTTTCCACCTAGTTCTACCGATACAAGGTTTTATATGGATGTAACAATGGTATCAGAGCACTAAAGATCCTATTTTTGTTTCGGTAGTGATTGAAAAAGAAAAGCAAAAGAATTCATCGGAAGCCCTCGGGCTCACCGGCAAAGTGCGCCGCCGATCTCGGCCGCGCCCGTTCCTCTCGATCCAAGTCCGCATCGGCATGCCGAGGGACTGGACGAAGAACACAACCCCTCGGGGTCAAAGCATCCCGCAAAAGAAAAGCAAAAGGAAATAAAAACCCTAACCCTAATCCGAAAATGAGGGGAAGGGGAAAGAACTCACCGGCCACGACGTCGCCGGCAAAAGGCACCGTCGCTGGGCCGCTTGACGGAGTTGCGCCCACCCGTGGGTGCACGCAGCTCCGGCAAGAGGGCCACGGAGGCGCCATCATCTTCTCGCCGCTGCGGCTCGCAGTGCTGCAGGCTGTGGGGAGAAGGGAAGGAAAGAAAGGGGCCGCGGTGCGGCGTGCTGCCGTCGCCGTCGAACGCGGCTGCCGTCGCCGGCCGACGGTCGCCGGCGCCGCCGCCGTCACGTGGACGAAGCAGAACCGCGGGAGCGAGCTGCGGGGCGAGAGAGAGAGTTTTTTGCGGCTAGGGTTTGACCGGGTTGGGCCTGAGCCGCCGGTTTTGATCCAGCGTGAACGGCGCTGGACCGTCCGATCAGATGGACGGCCAGGATTCACCCTGGCGGAACCCTAGAGGCAGAGCGGGCCAATGGGCCTAAAGTGAGCAGGCCGTGGGCCGCGTCCCTGGCGTCTGCGTCGCCGCGGGCGACAGATAGAAAGAAGGCTGTGGGCCGCCGTGGGCTGCGTAAGCGCTACCGCGGGCGGCAGATAGCCATGGGCCGCACAGAACAGAATTTTTCTGTTAATTTTTTTTTACAGAAGCATGTTTAGTTATTCTTTCATTCTGTTTTTTCTATTCAATTTTATCCAACGGAAATTTTGTTTAGGAAACAGAAGAAAGAAAAGAAATACTTGTTAAAAGTATAAAAGTTTATGAATTTTATTCATTTTTTCCGCTGCAAAATAGTTAAAAGTAATTGCATAAAAGCAATAAAGTGAGAATTAAAAGCATGATAAAGTGATATTAATGATGATTATGATTCTGTTATTAATTGACCAACGTTGTTAATAGCATTATCATGATTTAAAGTGAGAATTAAAAGCTTGATTAAAGTGATATTAAAGATGATTATGATTCTGTTATTAAATGACCAACGTTGTTAATAGCATGATCATGATTTGTTTATTATGTGTTAAAAGGTGCATTTATTTCTTTTGTTGCCCAACGGTGATATACCAACGTTGGATTAATGCATGCAATTGTTTTTTGTTATCTCATATCCTTGTGGTTTCAGGAAGTTTTCACCTGATGAGTTGCCTCAAGGACATTCCGACGCTCAGGGTGACAACTACGCTGAGTGGTGGAAGAAAGTTGAACTGGCTTTTATCTGCGCTGAGGTTGACTGGGTTGTGAATGCTCCACAGCCAGTCAGGCCAGCAGAGCCAGTAAGAGAGACAACTGATGATGAATCTGCTTGGCAGAAAAAGTTGAGGGACCATGCTCCAGTGGAGATGGGATACACCCTAGAGAACCAAAAGTGGGTGAACACAACAAAAAGTGCATGGCATTTATAAAGAACACAGTTGAGAACGCTATTGTGGGCTCAATTGAAGAGTGTATCTCCGTGGGAGAGTATCTCCAAAAGATAAAGAGCCAGTTTACTGGTTCTTCAAAGACATATGCTACCCAGCTGCTAAAACAGCTGGTGACAGAAAAGTATCATGGAGGTGCACATGGCATAAGGGAGCACATTCTCAGAATGAGCAACATGGCTGCTAAGCTTAAGTCCATGGAGGCTGATCTGGAGCTCAAGCCTGCACTCATAGTTCACTTGGTGATGGCTTCACTGCCACCACAATTTGACAATTTTGTTGTCAATTACAATGTGTCACCTGAAAAATGGGACATTGAAAAGACCATTGCCATGTTGTCGCAAGAAGAGGAAAGGCTGAAGTCCCAGAATGGGGGCTCCTTGAACTACGTGAAGGACAACAAGAACAGGAACTACAATGGTTCCCCTTCAAAGCCATATGGCAAAGGTCCCACCAGTATAAGCCACATGGCAAAGGTCCCCAGCAGTATCAGCAACAGCTTCCAGTGGACAAAGACACATGCCTCCACTGCAAGAAGAAAGGGCATTTCAAGCATGATTGCCCAGATTGGCTCAAGATGATAATGGCAAAGAGAGGTATAGACACAGTTTCTTTTGTAAATGAATCCCTGTATACACAGTTTTCAAAATCTACTTGGTGGATTGACTCAGGTGCAACTGTTCATGTTGCAAATTCTTTACAGGGATTCCATTCGACAAGGACTTTGCAAAGAAGCGAAAGGCACATTGAAGTCGCAAATGGAGTTCAAGCAGAAGTTGAAGCTGTTGGCGACATCTCCTTGGAGCTAGCTGATGGTTTCAATATTATGCTTAGAGATGTTTTATTTGTTCCTTCGATTCACAGAAACTTAATAAGTGTATCGTGTTTGGATAAAGACAGTTATGAATGTTATTTCGGTCATGGCAAGTGTGCCATATGGTTTAAAGATGCTTGTGTGGGTATTGCTTTACTTCATGATAAGCTTTATTTGTTATCCTTGCGTGAAAAAGTGCATTCTGTGTGCAATGTGAATGAACAAATTCCCTTGTCGAACAAAGAACAAAAGAAAAGAAAGCGAACTCATGACTCTTCGAAGTTATGGCACTGTCGATTAGGCCATATTTCGAGGGGAAGAATAGAAAGCCTCGTTAAAAATGATATTCTTCCTCCGTTAGAGTTCTCAGATATCGAACAATGCATAGATTGCATAAAAGGAAAATACGTAAAACAAATTAAAAAGGGTGCAAACCGAAGCACAGCGACACTAGAAATTATTCACACTGATATATGTGGACCATTTCCGGTGAAAAGTGTGGATGGTTATGACTCGTTCATAACGTTCACAGATGATTACTCCCGATATGGTTATATTTATCCAATTAAAGAAAGATCTGAAGCATTGGATAAATTTAAAATATTCAAAGCTGAAGTTGAAAATCAACATGATAAAAGAATTAAAATAGTCAGGTCCGACCGTGGGGGGAGTACTACGGTCGGCACACTCCATATGGTCAAGTACCTGGACCTTTTGCAAGGTTTTTACAGGAAAATGGAATAGTCGCCCAGTATTCTATGCCGGGCGAACCACAGCAAAATGGAGTAGCTGAAAGGCGTAACCGTACTCTTATGGATATGGTGCGCAGTATGATGAGTTATTCCACACTGCCATTGGGATTATGGATGGAGGCATTAAAAACCGCCATTCACATTCTCAACAGAGTACCAAGTAAGTCGGTGCCCAAAACACCGTACGAGTTGTGGACAGGGAGAGTTCCTTCTCTAAGCCACTTGAAAGTCTGGGGGAGCCCAGCTGAGGCAAAAGTTTTTAATCCACACATTGCAAAGTTAGACCCCAAAACAGTAACTTGCCATTTCATTGGCTATCCTGATAGATCAAAAGGTTATCGTTTCTACTGTGCAGACAGATACACAAAGTTTGTAGAAACGAGACACGCGGTCTTCTTAGAGGACGAAATGATGAGGGGGAGCATGGTAGGCCGGAAAATTGATCTTGAGGAGAAGAGGGTGTGTGCACCTTTTCCGATGATCCATGAGCCATTTTTCGCCCTACCTGTTGTACCTGCACCGATAATCCCAGAGGTTGTGGTGCAAGCACCTGTTGTAACTCCACCCGTGACCACAACGAGGCAAGATTCGGAACCTGTCCGTCAGGAGCCGACTCAACCCGTTGTTGAGCATGAAAGGGAGCGACGACAGCCACATTTAGAAGAAGAGTCGCACGTTGAGACACATGATGTGCCAGAGAATGAGACTCTCAGAAGGTCTAAAAGAGCTAGGAAATCAGCTATTTCTAGTGATTATAAAGTTTATAATACAGAAACAGTTCATATGGAAGAAGATCCCACTTCATATGAAGAAGCCATGAGAAGCGTTCACTCTTCGAAGTGGCTGGAAGCCATGGAAGACGAGATGAAATCGATGAGTTCTAACAATGTTTGGGACTTAGAGGAAATTCCTAAAGGAGCCAAAACAGTAGGCTGCAAATGGGTCTACAAAACTAAGTATGACTCCAATGGAAATGTTGAAAAGTATAAAGCGCGACTTGTGGCAAAAGGCTTTACGCAAAGAGAAGGGGTAGATTACAATGAGACATTTTCTCCGGTCTCATGTAAGGATTCCTTCAGAATCATCATGGCACTAGTTGCGCATTTTGATTTAGAGTTGCATCAAATGGATGTAAAGACGGCATTTCTAAATGGAGATTTAGAAGAAAATGTTTACATGAAACAACCCACGGGTTTTTTCATGGAGGGGAAGGAACATATGGGATGCCGCTAAAGAAATCCATTTATGGGTTAAAGCAAGCCTCTAGACAGTGGTATTTAAAGTTCAATAATACAATTAAAAGTTTTGGATTTAAAGAGAATGTTGAGGACAACTGCATTTATGCAAAGTTTAAAAGTGGGAAATATATTTTCCTAATTCTGTATGTGGATGATATTCTGCTTGCGAGCAATGATGTCAGTCTGCTACTAGAAACAAAGAAGTTCTTGTCCTCAAATTTTGATATGAAAGATCTTGGTGAAGCTTCATATGTTTTGGGCATAGAAATTCACCGGGATAGAAAGAATGGAGTGCTAGGACTATCACAAAAGGCATATTTAGAAAAGGTTCTAAAGAAATATAATATGCATAAAAGTAGCGCTCACCTGCTCCTATAGTCAAGGGCGACAGTTTTGGGAAATTTCAATGTCCCAAGAATCAATATGAGATCGATCGAATGAAAGCAGTACCATATGCTTCGGCTGTTGGAAGCTTACAGTATGCACAAGTGTGCACTCGCCCTGACTTAGCTTTTATCACCGGGGTACTCGGTAGATATCAAGAAAATCCAGGCCATGAACACTGGAATATGGTAAAGAAAGCATTGCGTTATGTGCAAGGCGCAAAAGACCTCATGCTAACATATAGAAGATCTGATTCCCTAGAGATAAAGGGTATTCAGACGCAGATTTTGCGGGAGACAAAGATGATAGAAAGTCCACGTCAGGATACGTGTTCACTCTCGCAGGAGGGGCTATTTCGTGGAAAAGCTCCAAACAGTCATTAGTTGCATCATCCACGATGTATGCAGAGTTTATAGCATGTTATGAGGCCACGGGGCAGGCGATATGGTTAAAGAAATTTATACCCGACTTGAAAGTGGTAGATTGTATTGACAAACCACTAAAGATGTACTGTGACAACCAGCCCGCAGTATTCTATGCTCACAACAACAAGTCGAGTAATGCTACAAAGGCAATAGATATAAAGTATTATGTTGTGAAAGATAAAATCCAGGATCAAACTATAAGTCTCGAGCATATAAGGACAAAGGAAATGCTTGCGGATCCGCTAACGAAAGGCTTACCACCCAATGTGTTCCAGGAACACATAGCCGGCATGGGTTTAATGGAAAGCCTATGATTCCTGGATCATAGAGGCCCAAAAGTGACAGGATTTGTTTCAAAACAGAAAAGTATATAGTGGCTGTCTGATTCTATCGGCAATGAGCTGTGACGATGAAACATGCTCTATGTACTAATCGGTGATGAAACGAGTAAAGTAAAAGGTAAAAAAGTTAAAAGTAAAAGTTGAGATCAAGGGGGAGAATGTGAGATATGATCTCGTATTGATGAGCCCAACGGCTCCACAATCCCCTTGACTGCGCCCTAATAGGGGGCGTCCGTTTCTGTTTATGGACGGTGGGCCCCTGTGACCTGCGCTATATAAAGAGGTGGGGGGTCAAGGCACAGAGTACGAGGTTGACCGTGTTGCCAGCCACCCCACCGACACCCCCTTCCGATTAGGGTTAGCGCAGTGCTCATGGGAAGCACCACTGCGCCACCACCGCTCCGACGCCCACGCCGTCGACCACCATGGCCTCCGGCTCGAGTTCATCGAGTCACAGCAAAGGTATCGCCCCGATCTATCTCTCCATCTCACTGTTTTCACTCACTTACACGTTTTCCACCTAGTTCTACCGATACAAGGTTTTATATGGATCTAACATTTAGTGCTATTGGATACTTCGTTCAGTGTGAGATTGATATGCTACTGATGATGCCGAAGGCTGCAATTTTTCCCTTAATTGTGCAAGTTAATTGCCAATGCATAATATGACCCTGGATTTGGTTGCAGTACAAGCATCACATTCATCTCATGCACCTGGGCCATTTGTGGACGTGAGTGCCATTCCTCCCTAATTCCTAATACCAGGGAAGCATTTTCTGAGAAGATATTGGACATTACACATTTAGATCATCACGAAGGACCCATAATCCTAACGGTGGCTTTTCTTTAGTGTTTCAAAAATGCTTATATTATGTGCAAGACTGCGTTCAAAAATTGGTGTGCACGATACTGCTTGGTGCATGCTCCGAGTAGTTGATGCATTCATGTTCTGAACTTTTTGCGAAGACTAACATGGCCTGCTCCCATCTCCACATTGACGGATGTAAGAACTAATTTTTGTGCTATATTTGCTGTCTTCAGAACATTGGATATACTATATTGATTTTATTTATGTTGGCTGATACCCGTGCTGAGCTTGAACAGTTGTCCACTTAGGTCACAAGTCATACATATTCTTGGCTTTGTAGCACGTGAAACTCATTTGCTACATCCTATGATTTTATTTCAGTATGTAGTAGTTCAACAATTTACCCGGCAAGCCTAAGGAGCATCTAGGAAAAATCTGACATTGTGTTTAGTGTGGACTTCCAATCTGCAACTTTAGTATAGCCATTTCACTTAAAATCTTAGAAAAAACTTTCAATTGAAGCCGTGTGAATTTTTCATGGGATTTAGGGATCTGATTTTGTTTGTGGGTGTATTGAGGTCTACGCCATTCACACATATGCTATTTTTACTATAAAGGGGGGAAAAGAAGTGGTGTTGAGTTCACATTTGCAGCTGAAGATTTAATTTCCTACCATCTACGGTGATGAAAAAGAAACACTTTCTAAAGCAAATGTCCATGATCTATTGGAGGCATAATGAGATCATCATTGGATGCATACTGATAAGTGTAGCTGATTAGTTGTCTTATACTTCTATGAGATATATGCATATGCACCTATTGGCAAGATAGTGACCTTACTTTTACCATATTTGGATGAACCTAGAGAGTTATTCAGTGTAAAAAGTAAGTCATTAAATTGTTTTATCAGCCCGTAGCAGCGCGCGGGCATTTTGCTAGTATTGGTACAAGTTAAATTACACTCCACTCATGGATCCGGTGTTCTCAGCACGGGAACGCCACGAAACGCCGACGGCCGGCCGCCGTCGGCGTAGGCACGCTTGCCGTCGGCGTATGCCTACGCCGACGGCGGCCGTCGGCGTATGGTGGTCGGCGTAGCTCCTCTGCCGTCGGCGTCTGAAAAGCCGTCGGCGTATGCCCTCATAATGCCGTCGGCGTTTGGATGCCAAAAATTTAAATTTTTTGTTTTTTTTTGAAAAATTGAACTTTTTTTAAACTTTTTTTTCTATTTCGAAATTTCTAACTCAGCTACATACTAAGTCTCTAATTACCCATTTAATCATAGGTCAAAGTACTTACGCTGGTCAAAGTTCCCGTTCGGTCACCCATCCTCACATTGCTCCACTCCAAGCACGCTTAACCTTTGTGTTCCTTCATTGTTAGCTTCCAAATGAGAAATGAGAACTTACTGATACTAATATCATATCAATCATGTTAACCCCTGATTTAGGATGTTACACTTTTTCATTGTTTAAATTTAGAAAATTCATTTCAATAAGTAACAATGATTGTAGAATATTATATATTTTTAATAAAAGAAAAAATTAAATTATTTTTTATTTTATTTCCTTTTTACATTTAATATGGAAGAATTCATATCTTTAATTCCGTTAATCGAAATTTGAAAAATAAAATGTCTATGTCAATTAGAAAAATGAGAGGAATTCAAATATGACATCCATATCATCCTTTGCATTGTATAAACATCGATGGTTTTAGAAAATTGATTATTTTTTCACAAAAATCAAATAAAGTGGAAAGACCTCAAAAAAAGGTATCCTTTGACATGGAGTCCTTTTATGTGTACCAGTTGCTAGGAAAAAATTTAAACTTGAGTTTTGACAAATATTTCAAAAAAATGTTTCACAAAAAGGTCTATCATCTATAGACATGTATAAATTTCGTGTCAAATGACCAAGTTAAATAAAAGAAATTGAAAAAATACTCAAAAGATGAATTGCTTTGACATGGAGTCCTCTTATGTGTACTAGTTGCTAGAAAAATAATAAACTTGAGTTTTGACAAATATCTAAAAAAAATGCTTCACAAAAAGGTCTATCATCTATGGACATGTATAACTTTCGTGTCAAATGACCAAGTTATGGCCATCCCCATGCCATAGTTTGTGATAATGTGTCCATATTTGAAAAATAGGGGTGCCTTGGTATGGCAAACATTGTTGCCCAAAACAAATTCCAAGTTATTTTTATAAATATCATTTTCCATTTTTTAAGTGCCAAAAATGACTTTTGTTATGGAGTAATTACCAAAAATATGTTGCAAAAGGCACCCATCTTATTGTCACAAAGGGTACTACATATTTTATGGATAGTACCAAAGTATTAGGAATTTTCTCGATTTTAACCTAGTTATTCCTATTTAAATGACTTTATGTTGATTTTCTATAAGTAATTGAAATTGAACTACAAGTGTGTGATACTTTGGTCTAATGTTCTTACAAAAATACTTTCTAGGTACAAAAGTAGTGACTTTATCACAGAAACATCGATATTTTTAAAAAATGTGACCCCTTTCAATGAATAGACACGACGATCATTTTGACAGCTTTTTCACAAAAATCAAACAATTGAGAAAATACTCAAAAGATGAATTCCTTTCACATGGAGTCCCTTTATGTGTACTAGTTGCTAGGAAAAATGATAAACTTGAGTTTTGACAAATATTTCAAAAAAATGCTTCACAAAAAGGTATATCATCTATAGACATGTATAACTTTCGTGTCAAATGACCAAGTTATGGCCATCCCCATGCCATAGTTTGTGATAATTTGTCCATACTTGACACATAGGGGTGTCTTGGTATGGAAAACATTGTTGCCAAAAACAATTTCCAAAATATTTTAGTAAATATCATTTTCCATTTTTTAAGTGTAAAAAATGACTTTTTAATCAAGCAATTAACAAACATATGTTACAAAATATCATGTGCACGGTGAAAAAGATTTTATGGATGACATATTTGGATTCCTCTCATTTTTCTAATCGATTTAGACATTTAATTTGTTAAATTCCGATTTACGGTTTTAAAGATATGATTTTTTTCATATTAAACGGAAAATAGAAAAAAGTATACGCCGACGGCAATGCCGTCGGCGTATCAAATGTAATAAATTGAAAAAGTATACGCCGACGGCTGCCGTCGGCGTATCAAATGTAGGAAATTTAAAAAGTATACGCCGACGGCCAAACTCTACGCCGACGGCCCCGACATTTGGCCGTCGGCGTATGTTCTGGCCGTCGGCGTTTTGTGGATTTCCCGTAGTGGAAGGGAAATAGATGAATGAGCTTCTCAGCTGCATTACTCGTTGCTCCACATATAAAGTTTGTTTCCAACACTAAATAAAATCCATTACATGTCAATTTTACTTTGATCTAACATAAGATTGCGGCCATCCCGAAAACTTATTTTCTTTCCAACATATAGAGAATTTACTTTGAGTGCAACTTAAATTTCCTTCCATTAATAAAGACAAATTATAAATGCAACCACTTATTTGTTTGAAAAACAACGAGAAGTTGTATGGCGATCTTGCTTCAAGTGAAGCTAAAATTTGCGATGTCTCTGAGTTTACACGTGTTGACTTGTCATCCCGTTACACGTGAGGAGGGATGTTGAGTGCATAAGTGGATTGTCTGGCCTTTCCATCAGATCGGTCTTATATAATAGTGGTTAGCGCATGAAGCTTGACATTTTTTACATGTCTCCATGTAATTTTTTTAAATTCCTAGTAGTACCTAAATCCATATTCAGCTCACCTTGATTTTTTTTCAAACTAGTAGAAAACAATATAATAGATATTTAACCAATAATTTAGACGGTTTTAAATTAATAGAGTGCTCATATATCAACTGGTGTTTTTATATTGGTGATATAAGCAAGTCCAATAAGGCAATACATAAAGTTTGGTATTGACATTTACAATTAGACGTTTTGGAGCCTGGTACTATTCATTTGAAACCCAAACAAACAATTCCCAAGCACATGAATTTCGTAACATGTGTCTTGATGGTGCACAAGTAGGAAAACATGAATTTCAGACGAGAGAAATCGGAGTGCAAGTGCATTGAAATTCTCAGAAGAAAAATAAAAGATATTTGATCTCATGTTGAAATTGCTAAGATAGGGAAAGTATAGAAGTTGATTGCACAGAAATTTGGCGACCTCAATCTTTTGATCCAAAGGATTTCTACAGGAAAAAAAATCTGTGGATTGGATTCGCAAAAATTCCTACGAAATTCATATGTTCTAAAGGGGTCCTAAGTATATATACAATTTATGAACTTAGTGTTAGAACTAAAACATCTAGTATGCACTAGATTAAATATGACAGCGATCTAGAACACCTAAAACAAGATCAAATCAAAGGGATTTAGATCATTACAGCCTCCAGCAATTGAAGCCATCGTCGCCCGCTCGGTGCAGGCGAGGTTGAGGGTCGGTGTAGCGGAAGTAGTCGTCGCAGAGGTCGATGACGATCTTGGGAAGGTGCGGATCCCTTCCGGTCTCCACCGGCACTGCCCTGGCACGGCACGGCGAGGTTCCAGCCTTTCCCGTTGCTTGTGCGCAATCTGCGATCGGGGCAGAGGATTGGGGTGTTGGGGAGCTGCAAGACTTAGCGCTAACTCATAGTCGTAAGCCGCCAGGACTCCCCTTGATTTATATGCGCACGCAACAGGAGGCCATGAACCATTAGTTGGTTAGGGGCGCCCCCGATCAGGGCATTTTTGTTACGTACGAGGATAGGAACAAAAGTTGGTTCGTGTGGGCCTTCCTCTTATCTCTTTATCTTTCTGTTTTGACCTGGTTCGGTTTGAACATTTCAGATCAACCAACATTCTCCCCCTTGATCGTTCGGTTTGAACTTCTTTCGCCCATTCTCCATAGGAATAATATACCAAAGTGAGGTGTTACAACAGCCAGTGAAATGCCATTGAACCTCAACACTCGTAGCACATCAGCCTATTCGAAATGGAAAACATTCTTCTTAATGGGGAGTGGTTCTTTATTGTGGTCCTTTTATTCCATAATCATAAGGCTTCCAGTAATCCCATGCCGGCAACATGCTTTGTAAAAGTACCGGGTGGTAAGCCTTTCGTTAGCGGATCCGCAAGCATATTTGTCGTACTTATATGCTTCACTTCAATTGTTTGATCCTGGATTCTATCTTTCACAACACGAAACTTAATGTCAATGTGCTTGGCAGCAGCACTTGACTTGTTGTTACTCGTATAGAAAACTGCAGGTTCATTGTCGCAGTATAGCACAAGTGGTCTTGAAATGCTGTCGACCACCTTGAGCCCGGGAATGAAATTCTTTAGCCATACAGCCTGCCCAGTGGCCTCAAAACATGCTATAAATTCTGCCTGCATCGTAGACGAAGCAGTTATCGTTTGTTTGGAGCTTTTCCACGATATAGCTCCTCCGGCAAGTGTGAATATATAACCTGACGTGGATTTCCTAGTATCCACACAACCGGCATAATCAGCGTCTGAATAACCTACAACTTGCAGGTTATCAGACCTTTTATATGTAAGCATGTAATCTTTCGTGCCTTGCATATAACGAAAGACTTTCTTTGCGGCATTCCAGTGGTCATGTCCTGGATTTGATTGGAATCTACCAAGCATTCCTGTTACAAAAGCCAAATCAAGGCGTGTACACACTTGTGCATACATGATACTTCCGACAGCTGAAGCATAAGGAACCGACTTCATTTGATCAATTTCTATTTGGTTCCTTGGACATTGAAATGTCCCAAACTTATCGCCCTTGACTATAGGAGCAGGTGAGGAAGAGCACTTATGCAAATTGTATTTCTTCAGTACTCGCTCAAAGTATGCCTTTTGGGATAGCCCTAACATCCCCTTTGACCTATCTCGATAAATCTCAATGACAAGGACATACGAGGCTTCACTGAGATCCTTCATATCAAAATTGGATGACAGAAAATTCTTGGTCTCGTGCATCATATACTTATCGCTGCAGGCCAACAATATGTCGTCCACATACAGGACTAAAATCGTGAACCTATTGCCTTTAAATTTAACATAAATGCAGTTGTCCATAACATTCTCTGTAAAACCAAAAGCTCGAATAGTCTTGTCGAACTTGAGGTAACATTGTCTTGAAGCTTGCTTCAAGCCATAGATGGATTTCTTTAAACGACGCGCTAAATGTTCCTTTCCTTCCACGACAAAACCCTCCGGTTGAGTCATGTAAACATCTTCATTAAGTTCACCATTTAGAAATGCCGTCTTAACGTCCATTTGGTGTAATTCTAGGTCAAAATGAGCTACGAGAGCCATGACGATCCTGAAAGAATCTTTAGATGACACAGGAGAAAAGGTCTCATTGTAATCGATTCCTTCTCTCTGTGTAAAGCCTTTCGCCACAAGTCTTGCTTTGAACAGCTTTCAACATTCCCTTTGGATTCAAACTTGGTTTTGTAGACCCATTTACAGCCTACTCTTTTAGCACCATTGGGAATTTCTACTAAGTCCCAAACATCATTTGAACTCATAGATTTTAACTCGTCTTCCATGGCAACTTGCCATTTGGATGAATTCATACTTTTAATGGCTTGTTTATATGAGGTTGGATCCTCCACCTTTCCTATATCATTTACATCACTAGTAGGAAAAGGGTTAACAGTGGCGCACCAAATTGAGATTCGGTGGCGCACCCCCGGAATTGCTGGGTGCGCCACAGAATCCTCGCCATTAATTTTTTTTCTGTGGCGCACCCAGTGCGCCACAGAAATAGCTGGGTAGGCCACATGCAGAGGAATTCTGTGGCGCACCCACGCCTGCTGCGCCACAGAAAGTGGTGCGCCACAAAAAAAGAAAAGCGTGCGCCACAGAAATATGAAACAGTAATACACGTATTTTTTCATTTTGCTATACAAATACAGGTATATACAGGATTTATACAGGATTTATACAGAAATACAGATATATTTGACAGGTATATAAACAGACACACATTAATCACTATTTCATCACACATATTACTTAGTGTGCCCGAGATACATACACATAGTCACAAAAGTGCCGAATGTTAATTTACACAATAAATTAGTTATGATAGAAACAAAAGTTCATCATTTCACACTACACATTACAAATGAAGTGTTCACCGCCTAACTAGGATCAAATGTAGTACATATCGGCGATGATGGTGAGCAAGAGCGCGCGCGAGCATGCATGATCATGGCTTCCTCTTCTTGAGCGACGCCGGGAACGGTAGAATGCCCCCTTTCGTCCTCCACTCCCTGGTGTCATTCTGCGCCGCTTGTCGTTCTTCCATGTCCCTCTGAGACAACGCTGAAGATGGATTGGGATATATATTGGTTAGTGATATACATAGAGTATAATTTGTTCATCTAAGTAGAGAGGCAAGACGATCAATCAATGTTGTCATGGTTGAAAATCATATGGCTATCCTATTTGGGTTTCATAGCATAGCATATATATAATATAACCCTACACATGCACTTCTACAAAAAAGTACACACTAGCTAGTAATGCTTAGCAAGGCTATCTTTTATAATACATATATCCTACCCAAGCGGAAGTGGAAGGACCCTGAGGCGTGAATGACATCGTCGAGGATGATCGTTGTTAACTGCAGCCGGATGCGATGGAAGTCTCGTCTATAATCAGCATCGGTGAGATCATCCGCCATTTTGGTGTATTCTGCGAGATTAGATGCAATCTTCGTTTTCTCGCAATCCCGGACAATCGTTTTAAGGTGATGGAGGGCGTAGTAGGCCTCCATCACGCTGCCATCTAGTTGCTTGACGCAATGGAATCCGGTCCCATGCAAGAACTTGTGTGTGTTGTCGTCCTCCGTGAAAAATTCCGACTTCTTATGGAAGGGGCCGCCCTTTTTGGCATAGGCCTCGAGAGCGTCATCGAGAACACCATTTAATCTGTTGTATGATCTCGGCTGGGATTTATTCACTGAGTCCAAATAAGTGGCAACGGACCACCTCAGGGATACGTAGATGAGTGCGCAGTACTTGTCCCTGCTCAACACAATTGAAGCAGAATGTTGGACAAAGGATCAGCGATGGAAGAAATGTACAAGAAGGCATAAGATAGGATGGTGGCGAACGGATGTGTACTTACTCGAAAAAGTAAGGCAGAAGAAGGGCGTTCTTATTCTTGTTGGCCAGGAAGACCCTAACGAGGTACTCCTTGGCCGTTTCCCGTGTTGTTGATCCTTCCACCAGATGGTTGTCGCGCATGTAGTAGGGATCCACTATCGCGACGTACGGGGTATCATCTCTCCTGATCTTCATCGCCGCATCGAGCGCATATAGGCGGGCCATGTTATAGTCCAGCCGTTTGGAGTGATACAGGTTGAAGATGTCCTCGTACGCTATGAAGAACACATCCACGGGGTCTTCCTGGACGAAGTCCACCAACTCTTTTGGCACCTTGACCGCGAACGCCGGGTAACCTGGGTTCTTCTCTTTAAGAAGGGTCTCCTCTAGATACAAGATATTATTCTGCAAAGTAATCATGGGTCCTTCTGAAAGGCGGAGCATGTCCCCGGACAAGATAGATTTACCAGCTTCATGAACTCAGGGGTAGCCTTGTGGATTCGTGTCTTCAGGACCCCGGATCTTAGGATCTCACTGGCTCGCAGAGGATGCTTTTCTCTTCCTTTCCCTCTTCTTTTTATTCATCTCTGGGGATTGTGGGGTTGCAGTGAACCCGCTTTAACTGTTTCATGCAGTGTGTTAGGGCTGAAAATGTTACCCGGTTGAGCTTGATGATCGCCGGCATCCGGAGGCGTGTCGGTGAAGGCCAGGCGCTGTGTGCATGAAGTGGGACGAGCAGGTTGAATGTGGTGGTCGCGGAAGGGTTCTTCATCCATAAGAGGCATGAACATATCTTCCGCGGCGGCGCCAGTGTTGATGTAGTCATCGATGTTTACATCATTATCTTCATCCTCCTCAACATTGTCGTCGTTGCCACCAAGTTGAGGTGCAACGGCTTTGTCCTAAACATAAACAATAGCACATCCATTAGTCGGGAAAGTCGAGGAATTCGGAAAGTCAGAACTAACCTTGGACGGTTGCGGGGAAGACGTTCCCAACAACTGTTTGTGGCGGTTGGTGGCGGCGATGACCGGCGGCGGTAGCTTCTGGCCGGTGGTGGGGGCGACCGGTGGTAGCTTCCAGCCAGCGGTGGCAGCGACCGGCGGTTCCGTCTGGGTGGTGGTGACGGCTGCTTGTGGCGCCGGTTCATCCGCATCATCTTTTTTTGTCCGCCTCGGCGGGGGCCGAACGATCGGGGCCCGGGGCCTCGAGGTGGCGCCGCCGGTGCGCCTGGCCCCATGAAGAACATCCCCAAGACGAATTTGGGTCTTCGGCCATTCCAGCATCCACCTCCCGCATTCGCCATGCATCATGTGTTTCTCGGCTCCCTGAGGTTGCTTGGGGGGGTCGATGTCACGGAACTCAGGCAGTACCTCCCTCACATTTACTTTCATCACGAGCTCGCTCATTCGGACGTTG
This sequence comes from Poa pratensis, assembly GCA_947311845.1. Taxonomy (NCBI): domain Eukaryota; kingdom Viridiplantae; phylum Streptophyta; class Magnoliopsida; order Poales; family Poaceae; genus Poa; species Poa pratensis. The sequence goes on from CAMZMU010000042.1 coordinate 55,271,814, forward strand.
TGGATATCGCGGGTCAAAGTTGTACGGTCGAGGCCCTTGCGACTTCCTTCAACTCGCCGTCGGCCCCCACCCTATGCAGGAGTATGCAAGGCATGTCCTGGGAGTCAACACATAGCGGGCACCATGAGATAAGGCATATATAGTCTCACACACAATGTATCATACATATTCATGATCATACATATATATGTTTCCATTGCCTCACACACACATACTAATTAGTTACCTTGGTGACAGCGTTGAGCTCGGCTAATGTCGAGACAAGGGCGCCGGTGCCGGCGGCCGGCCTATCAATCTCCGGCCGCTCGTGTGCATTATCATTATTCTCTGGCGTTGGTGTATGTTGCTCCACGGCAGGGGGCACCGGTGGGGTCGGTAGGACCGGCGACACGTTATTGCTGGAGGTGCTGCTGGCGAAGCTGGGCACGTGTATCGGCCCCTGTTGACCTCCCGCATGCCAAGCAGTTATCCCCTGCACCAATGCAGGGGGTAACAAAGCCCGAGCTTCTCGTCCACCTTCTCGGCCACTAGCTTGTCCACCACGCTGAAGTCCACACCTTCTCGGCCTCTAGTGCGTCCAGCTTCTTCCTTAGCTCGAGAACCTCGGCTCTATCTTTAGCCGGCTTCCTCCTCTCCTTTTTCTTATCGGTGTCCGTGCTGTAGTACTCGGCGAACTTCATCGCCGTACCAAAGCCGGTCACACGGCCAGCTGACGTCGACGGCTCTGACTTGTCCCTCCCCTTGTAGACGTTCATCGCCCGGTTGAAAGTCGTGTCCCACGGGCCGGCCGGAGGCTCCTGGGACGACGGGCCGACCTCAGCCTCAGCCTGCAACTCAGCCTCCTGCGGACAAAGGAAATAAACTTGAACCCATGTAGAAATCAACACAAATGGACTTTGAGATATCCGCGGTAATTAAGTTCCTTACCAGCTTTTTCTCGAATTCCAACACATCTTCATAGTCGGTAACGAATTCCCCCGTCCCCGGCTTCAGATAGTAGCAGGACCGAACAAAGTTCCTAACTTGCTCGTCCGTGATTTTATGCCACGGGTTCTCTTTCCCAAGTTTCGCAACCTCGGCATCCTCCTTGTCCCAAACGGGCTTTTTTCCTGCGTAACCGCCGCTTCCCAACTTGTGGTTACCTAAGTTCAGTGCCCGCATGTTCTTCCCCCACTCGGTCCATTTTACATCCTCCGGAGATGACAAGGACACCTTGAATATATCGAACTCGTCTTTCTCGAGGTACGGCTCTTTGGCACTGATCTCCTCCAGCTAAGACCCTTTTCAAGAATCTTCGCCTTCACCCGGCCTCTCCAGCTTGTCAAGGCGGTGTTCATCTTCGTGATGGCGAAGTTGTCCACCTTTTTGTTTCCATCAGTCGGGAAAATATATCGTTGGTGAAGCTTCTTGAGGAGGTCATTGCGCAAAGCCTCATTCTCCGGATTCCTGAGGTCATACGTGTTGATCGATGCGTGCTCCCGGAGGATGCACCCTAGTTGCATGATGTCGGAGACTAGTCCCAGGAACTAGGGGTGCTCTCAGAAGCCAGGAAACGAGTAAGGGGCTGAACACAGCGTCAAACAAATACTCAACAACCTCGGCGACGGTGCTCGTCGAGCTCGGTGAGGAACATCACGACAGAGAGGACACACGAGCCGCTACCCAAGTTCAGGCCCACCGTGAGGTGTAAAAGCCCTACGTCCTGCTAATATGTATTGCACTGCTTGGAGAGGTTCACAGTACAAAGGTGCTTGCCGAGGGCACAGTTATGGCTATGGTGAACTACGGTGGAATGAGCTCCGTCTTCTTCCTTAGACGTAGCTGCTTGGTTGTGGAATGAGTTGGCGAATGCGGGATCCCCCTCCTAGGTCGTACACTGGCTCCTTATATACTGGGCTTGGTCCTCTTCCCCGAAAATCTCCGGCGGGAAGGGATACCACAATGCCGCCGAGTTGGAGCACAGCGCACAGCGTCGGGGGTGTCCATGGACGGGTCCATGGCAGAGAGCACGTCGTCTTGGCAGAAAAAGCCACCGTCCAACCAGGACGGTGGGCCGGCGCTGCAGAGCTTTGGGGCGTGCCCCACGGTGACGTCGCAGTTGGAGCGTAGCGGCGGCCGGCCGCTTTATCACCAATTTGGCAAGTCTTGGAGTCCGCTTTGCTTGCCGCAGCTCCTTTGACCACTTTATACACGAGAATGGCAACTGCGGCGTCTTCGTCATCGCGCGCAGGCGCGCGCGTCACTCTGCGGCGGCGCAGAGCCCATGTGCGCTCTGCAGCGGCAGGAGCTTGCTTCCACTTGAAGGAACCCCGCGAGGGCCTGAAGCCTCGCCGAGGTTTTGCCGTTGACTTCTCGCGAGGGAAAACCTCCCGAGGGTGGCGCGGAGACGCGCCAGGGCCTGAAGATCTTCTAAGGGAGGCCTTCCCGAGGCAGAGGTTCCTCTCGAGGCCTCCAGGCCGATCGTCTGGTCCTTAGCAGAAATGCTCAGTCGAGCAAAGAAGCCCTCGCGAGGGAAAGCCTCGCGAGGCTCGTCAGGCTGAAAGCCTGGTCCTTAGTAGAATTTCTTGCGAGCGTTTGAGGGCTGTGGCAGGCCGGCCCATGACACCTGGTTTTCACTGGGCCGACAGTAGCCCCCGGGCCCGCGATGGGCACGCTGGAGCTCCTCAGGCGGAGGCGAATCGTCGTGGGCCCAAAGAAGCCTGCGAAGCCCGAGACACGTGGAGCGTCACGGCCGGCACGATCCCACGATCTCCTCTGAAGTAACGGGCGTGGTGGTGGGTCCCGCCACGTCCTGGTAACGGCTCGATGAGCCGATATAAGGCGAAGAGCTCGGCGCAGGCGGCCATTACTCCACTCGTTCCCCTTTCGCCTCCTTCTTCCCAGCGCTCAATCCCCAACTCCTCCTTCGCGACCTTGCTGCAATGGCGCCCAAGAAGGCCACCGCTGCTACGAAGGGCAAGGCAGTGGTGCAGGGCGGCGAGCCGCTGAGATGCAGCGGGACGGTGACTTCGAGCCGGCTCTGAGCGGCTCCCGCTTCGAGACGGAGGCGCAGCTGGACAAGGTGCGCCACATGGCGGCCTCGAAGACCAACGAGCACGGCGCCACGGTGCTCAAGCGGCGGGCAACTCCCACGGCAGCTTCTACCCCATCTTCATGCACTCTCTCTTCGCCGGCTCGTTCCTCCCTTCTCCGATTTCTTCCTGGCGGTCCTGGAGCGCTACCAGATCCAGGTTCTCCATCTCCACCCCAACTCCATCCTCGTCCTCGCCATCTTCGCCTACCTCTGCGAGGCGTACATCGGCATTCCGCCTTCGGTGGACCTCTTCCGCAGCTTCTACGCGCTCCGGTTCACGGCGAACAAGGAGCGGTCGGGGTGCGTGTCCTTCCGCATCACCGACGGCATGAAGGGCGTCTACATCCCCATCGCGCGGAACGGCGAGAACATCGTGACCAGCGTGACGAAGAAGGTGGAGGACTTCCGCAAGCGCTGGTTCCTCATGCAGTTCGGGAGCCAGAGCGCCTTCTTCGAGCTGCCTGAAGCGCCTCCGACGAAGAGGGCGAGCTGGTCCTCCAAGGGCTCAAGGGCGCGACGCTTGGCCCTGTGGTGAGGCGCTTGAGGGACCTCCGCGAGGCCGGCCTCACCGGGCAGATGGTGGCCAAGGACTTCGTGAGGCGCCGCATGCTCCGCTCCAGAGGCACGCGGACGCGATGTGGCTGTACTCCAACCAGAGGGACAAGATGCGCCTGAGCGCTACCCTCTACACGAAGGAGGAGTTGCACGCCCTCATGGAGACCTCTTCACGTCCCCAGACATCCCCGCGCCCACTGACCAGACTGTGCCGCTTCATCGGATCGATCTCGGCGCCGCGTCTCGCATGTGCAGGCGATGCCGAAGTTCGACCAGTGGGGCCTGGTGCCTAAGGGGCACGTTGGGCCTCGCGAGGACCCGGAGTCTGCGGCGCAGGGGGCGCCAGTTGAGGGCGACGAGGAGACGACGGAGACGCCCGCAGAGTCTGATGCGGGCGCAACCGGCGCCTCGGGAGAGCCGCTTCCTCGGCGGAGAATTCGAGCGCCTCGAAGAGTGCGGCGCCTGAAGCTGAGATCCACGAGATCTCCTCGGCAGCGGCGACGAGTTCGTGGTTGCCCCCTCGGCGTGTGAGGGGAGGAGGAGAGCGACGATGACGATGCTTCGTCGGGCCACTGCGAGCCCGCTCCAAGGCGATCCACGACAGGAACGCCGGGCCCAGGAGGAGACAGAGGCACGGACGAGCGCGGAGCCCAGTGCTCCGCCCGCGAGCGGAAGAAGAGGAAGTGGGTCGACACCGCGGCGTAAGTTTTTGTACTCCCTTTCCTGTTTGATGTTGTTCTTGTGTAGGCCTCTCGAGGGTTTCTGAGTCTTTCCTCTCCAGGCGCCTGAGGAGCCAAAGAGGCGGAGGCTCCGGAGACTTGGAGAGATCTCCTCTGCCGCGGCGTCCGCGACGCCTACACTGAAGAGGTGCACCCGAGGCCACCGCTTCCTCTCCCGAGGCTGCGACGCCACCTCCTGGGGCGGAGGAGCGCCACGAGGAGAGGAGGAGGAGGCTGAGGTGACGACGCCGCCGCCTTCGCGGCCTGACGCTTCTCCCGCGCGCAAGAGAAGACGCCGGAGATGGACGCGGCAAGGACCACGCCGCCGGCGAAGGAGGGCACGGCGGGACAGCTGCGTCTGCAGAGACGCATGCTGACGTCGAAATGGAGGACACCACGTGCCGTCGCCTCCACCGAGCTCGGGCCTTGGAGGGCCTACGGGGCACTGAGGCTGCCGCGGGGACGGCCTCAGCAGAGAAGGCCAACCCTGCTCCTGGGAGAGGAGAGTGCTCCCCAGGGGCAGAAAGATGGTGGAGCTGATGGTGGGGGCGCCTCGAGCCCCCAGAAGGCTCCCAGCGCAGAAGGCGAGGGGGGCTCTCGCCAGAGCCCCCAGAAGGCCCCTTGCACGGAAGAGGGAGGCTCCCAGCAGAGCCCCCAGGCGCGCCTCGAGGACACCCAGAGCCCAAGGCGCGATGCCCCGGAGTCCTCGCAGGCGCTGGCGCTTCCAGGCCCTCTGGAGAATCGTGGGCCCTAGCCTTGCTGGGTCGGCGCCCTGTCGCAGCTCGCCGAGAGGCCGTCCTTCGCTCGGCGAGGGAGGTGCTCGATGGGCTCGAGGCCCAGCTCGCTGAGGAAGACCGCACCAGGGCGGAGGAGGTCGCCGAGCTTGCGCGGGGCTGGGCTTGCCTCCAGGAGACCGTGGAGCGCTGCCGCCGGAAGGACGAGGCAGCCCAGGCGCAACGCGAGGCGGCGCTGCGCTCTGCTGAAGAGATCCGCATCAGCGTGGTCCGCGAGGTCGAGGAGACCCTTGCGGACCTGAGTGCTAGGCGCGAGGCTCTCGAGGCGGAGACGGAGGCCAAGCATCAGGAGCTGGCGGCGCGCGAGGCGGCGGTCTCCACCAAGCACAAGGAGCTCCTGGACCGCGAGGCGGGATCATGCCGAGTCGGAGACCGTGCGGCAAGGCCTGGAGAAGCTCCGCGAGGACCTGCGTCCGCGAGAACCAGATGGTGCAGCGCGGGCAGAACTTGATGCCCGCGAGACCGAGCTACGCAAGCGCGAGGAACAGGTCGAACAGATCGAGAAGGATCAGTCTGCGCAGCGGGAGCACCTGGAGTCTCGCGAGAGCAAAGTCACTCAAGACGAGGCGTTCTACCAGAAGCGCCTCGCGCTGACCAACGAGAACCTCCGCAAGAAGGAGGAGCAGATGGCGGAGGAGTCCGCGACCAAGGAGCAGCTCTTCCGCGACAATTGCAGGAAGGACTTCGCGGAAAGGCCAAGAAGCAGGAGGCGCGCTTCACGAAGAGACGCAACGAGCTTGAGGCCGCATCAGGGAGCTTGAGGCTCAGAAGAAGCGATTCGACTCCCGCCTTCATGACGCTGTGGAGGCTCGGAAGCACGCGGAGCAGGACCTTGCCTCCTTGACGCAGGACATGAACGAGATGCAGCAGCAGGTGGGGCCTGTTGTGGAACTCGTCGAGGAAGCTCGGCGGAGCGCTCTGACTGCGCAGGTCTTGTCGCGCCAGCGGGAGCGCATGTTTGCTTCCTTGGTGAGGCGTGCGCGTGCCGCGGGCCGCCTGGGGACCGAAGCCCCCAGGCTCTCTGTCGAGGGGAACTACGACGTCGCCATCTACCTTGGCTTCTTCGAGCAGCTTCTCACCAAGTTTGAAGAGGTCGTGACGAACCTCGACGACTGGTCGACACCGAGAGCCGCGAGCTCCTTGGCGTCGCGGTCGGCCAAGTCTTCGCCAACCTTGCACACCTCCACCCCGGCTTCGACTTCGCGTCTGTGATGGAGCCTCTGGAGAAGGAGCTCGCCTCGAAGCTGGACGCCTCGGTGTGGGACGACGTGGAGAAGTACACTCAACGCTTCAAGAGGGTCGAGGTCGAGGAGAGCGACGACGAGGCTGGTGCTGAGGAGGTGGATGACGAGGACGTCGACGGCGACGACGACAACCCCGCTGCTTAGGTTGCCCCTGTAGAGAGATGTGCCAAGGGCACTAGTTATCTTAAGACTTGTTGCTTTTATTTCGTGCTGGTTTGTAAAGACACTTTTATTTTGTGCAAGTGTGAGTGCCCCTCGGGAGGCCTTTTATCTGTTCCCTCATGTCTTTTTCGCTCTACGTCGTTAGGACCCTGCTCTTAGCGCAAATAGCACCGCCGCTTCGGTATGCCGGAGTCAGGGCTCGACAAGGCCGGGGGGTGCGTAAGGCTTAGAGAGGTAAGAGCCCTCGAGGCGCGATGCTCAGGGGCTCCCCTTTGACGTGCAAGCAGCCCATGAGGCGTAAGAGAGAAAAGAGAGGCTCGAGGGGCGACAAAACCAGCGAGAGGGAAAAAGAGCTCATGAGGCGTAAGTTCTGGACTTAGCTCTGGCGAGACGCCTGCTTTGTAGAGGGTGTTGTGTTCCTGGTGAGGTGTTCTCCCTCTCGAGGCTGCCTGAGGCTGGTTTGGAGCTTTTGGAGCCCTGCAAGGCGTCTTGTTCCCTGTGTTGGAGAGAGAGGCGAACCCACAAGCAAAGCATAGTTGTACAACTCATGCGCGCTCATAGATTTCCTCATGGGTATCTCACGAGGAGAATAAGCACCAAGGTCCTTGGTGAGGTGACGTGCATGGGAGCTAACCCACGAGTCAGAGCTCTTTGGTGAGATAACGGTCGTGGGCGGAGAGCCACGAGTTAGAGCTCGGATCCTTTGGATTTTACGATGCTGCTGGGATGCTCCCGAGACACAGGCACCGTGCTCAGCCCCCGCTCGCGAGGTGCGCATGGGGAAAAATGTGAGCGCGAATGAAATGTAAGAAAACAAACTCACCAAGCAATATTACATAACGGCGCCGAAGCGCAATAGGTTCATGATGACCTGAAATTGTTCATTACACTTGGCGAGGCCAAGACAAAGTCCGCCATGTCTGGGCATGGGGTTCCACATGGAGTGGCTGAGGCTTCCCGCGGCCCGTGGCGACGCGTTGTAGGAAACTCTCAGTGGAGATGGCCCTCGTGAAGGGAAAGCTTGGTGAAGCTGGGAGGTGAAGACGCGTGCTTCCCTCTTGAGACAAAAAATGCCTGCCGCGACGTGATCACGGGTAGAACTTGCGTAGGTGCTCGATGTTCCATGGATTTTTGATTGGATCGCCGTCTTCCGTCTCGAGCCGTACCGCGCCGGGCCTGGCGATGTGCGCGACCCTGTAGGGGCCTTCCCACATGGGTGAGAGCTTGTGGAGGCCTTCTCTGGAGAGGATCCTCCTGAGGACGAGATCGCCTGTCTCGAGGGTGCGCGGCCGTATGTGGCGGCTGTGGTAGCGGCGCAGGTCTTGCTGGTACTTCGCCGCTCGGAGGGCGGCACGGCGGCGTAGTCCATCGAGCAGCAGCAAGTCGTCGTTGTGGAGCTCCTCTTGGTTTCCTCGTTGAAAGCAAGGATCCGTGGGGACCCATGCTTGATCTCGGTGGGGAGGACTGCTTCAGCGCCATAGACGAGAGCGAACGGCGTTTCTCCAGTGGGCTTCGTGGCGGTGGTGCGGATGGACCAGAGCACGGAGGGGAGCTCTTCGATCCAGTTCTTGCCGTGGGCCTTGAGGCGATTGAAGCTTCTTGTCTTGAGGCCCTTGAGCACTTCTGCGTTCGCCCGCTCAGCCTGCCCGTTGCTTCGTGGATGAGCCACCGAGGCGAAGCAGAGCCGTGTGCCAAGACTCTCGCAGTAGGCCCTGAAGATGCCGCTGGTGAACTGTGAGCCGTTGTCGGTGATGATGCGATTTGGCACGCCGAAGCGACAGGCCAGGCCTCTGATGAATTTCACCGCTGATCTCGCCGGGATGGTGCGCACCGCTTCAACCTCCGCCCATTTGGTGAACTTGTCGATGGCGACGTAGAGGTAGCGGTAGCCCCCGCTGGAGCGTGGGAAAGGTCCCAGGATGTCCAGCCCCCAGACCGCGAAGGGCCAGGAGAGGGGATGGTCTGGAGCCCCAGTGCGGCTGGTGGACTTGCTTGGCGTGGAACTGGCATGCCTCGCAAGCCTGGACACGGCGGTTGCATCTTGAAGCACTGAGGGCCAATAGAACCACTCCTGAAGACTTTCCCTGCGAGGGTGCGTGATGACGAGTGGTGGCCACATTCTCCACTGTGTATGTCCTTGATCAGCTGGCGGCCTTCTTCAGGGGGACGCATTTTAGTGCAACTCCATTTGGACGCTTGCGGTACAGGTCTCCCTCGTGAAGGCAGTATGACTTGGCCTGGCGAGCAACTCTCTCTGCTTCTGCGTCCTCTTCAGGAGGACTCCGTCCCTGAGGTACTCCTTGAGCTCATCGATCCAGCCCGTCTCTTGTGTGTCATGGCCAGCAGCAGGCGTTCCCCTGTGGGTGGACCGCAGCTCGGCGCTCCGATGTTGGTGGTGGTGGGAGCTCTTCGTCCGTGTTCATCTCGATCGCTTCTTTTGGCTGTTTCACCGATGCCCTTGAGTCTCTCCTCGAACACGCCCGCCTGCTGGGCTTCTCTGCGTGATGCTCGCCTGGCGATGTCGTCGGCCTCCTGGTTCTCCCTTCGTGGGATGTGCCTGAGCACCATCCCCTTGAAGTGTTTCTCGAGCTTGCGGACCTCCTCGAGGTAAGCGGCCATGTGGCCGTCCTTAGGCGTATAGCTCTTGTTGGAGAAGTTGACGAGGAGCTGGGAGTCACCCTTGATGAGTAAGCGCTTGATGCCGAGGGCGATTGCGGCTCTGAGCCCGGCGAGGAGGCCTTCGTACTCGGCGATGTTGTTGGAGACCTTGTCTGTCGTGAAGCACAGCTGGACGGCGTAGTAGAGCTTGTCGCCCTTGGGTGAGGTCAGGACGACGCCAGCCCCAGCGTTCTGGCATGCGAATGCTCCGTCGAAGTGCATGGTCCAGTGGCTTGGCGCCGTGTCTCCAGCTGGCGTGGTTTCTGCTCATGAGGCTCTTCTTGCTGCGTGTCTGTCCACTCGGCGACGAAGTCAGCCAATGCTCTCCCCTTGATGACCCTGGTGGTGTCGAAGCGCAGGCCAAAAGGTTGCAGCTCAATGTTCCACCCTGCGACGCGATCGGTGGCGTTTGGGTTGCGCAGGATCTGCTCCAGAGGGAACGATGTGACCACCGTATGGGGTGGCCCTGGAAGTAGTGGCGCAGCTTCCTGGAAGCGATGAGGAGCGTGAGGAGGAGCTTCTGCTGCATAGTGTAGTGCTCGCGAGCATCTCGCGGCACAGTGCTGACAAAGTAGACGGGATGCTCGACGAGGGTTGTCGATGGTGACGCAGCGCTGGGCTCCTCGAGAGCCTTGTCGAGCCTCTCTTGAGGTGGACCCTCGACGAGGGTGCCTTCCGGTTGCGAGAGCTCGGCATGGGTGTCGTGGGTTTGTCACGTCAGGTGTCATAGATGACTTCGTAGGTGTGGGATTACGCGAGTCAAGCATCTCCGAGCTTGGGATCGCAGGAACAAAGATCAACACAGATTTACCCAGGTTCGGCCCCCTCAATGTGAGGTAAAAGACCTACTTCCTGCCTACCCTAGATTGGTATTGATATGATAATCGAGGTGTTACAATGGAGGCGATCCGATCTGGTACTCGCCGTATGAGCTAGGGTTTAGGGCTTGATAGCTTGACCCGCTCTAAGTCCTGCGAGTCCTCTTTATATACACAGAGGCTCGCTAGGTTACAAAAGGAAACTTCCCCATAAGGAATACGTCCACAGAGGCCTACTCGGAGACTACTTGGTCTTCACGTCCTCCGGGATATGTCTTCTAGATCTTTCCCCTTATGGCGGTTCAATATTGGGCTTGCTCCCAAGTGGGCCTTTGTCCGTGCGAGTAAGTTAAGTCGCACTGGGCCGCGGGTTAATCCAGAAAGTATTCCCCCGACATTAGCCCCCAAGATTGGTTAGGACTTTACGGTGAGAATCTTCTGACCTCTTGAAATGGTCTCTGAGCCGCACTGCAAACGTTCTGACCAATCTCCTGACTTATGCGATTCAGAGCTGTGACTTATCTGCGCGACTCATCTCCCTTCTGGAAATATTCTGTTTCCTTTAATTGCGGACCGTTACTCGTTTTGCGGGCGCAAATTGTGCCGTTGGTTGCGAGCGCAGATAGTGCCGTTAGTTGCGGGCCCCTTCAGTTATAAGCTGCGGCCACCTAGGTCATTATCCATTGCCCTTGCAATCTCCTCATCCCTAGCCGCGCCGTCTTCTTCCTCGACCCGAGCCTAGTTCCCCAATCCAATCTCCCCTTCGCAATGGCGCCCAAGGCGAAGCCATCTGACGATAAGCGCAGATCTCCTGCAACTGGGAAGGATCCTGGGTAACGGAGGAAACTCTTGCAGATCTGGCCGAGGCTGGCTTCTTGCCGCCGAAGGAGGACGGCGTCTGGCGGGCGCCAGGCGATGAAATCGAGCCGCGCCCCAAGCCCAACGAGCTGGTGATGTTCGTGGAGCACGTGGAGCGTGGATTCACGCCGCCAGGTTCTCCCTTCTTCCGCAATTTGCTGCAACGCCTAGGCCTCCGTCTTCACGACATCGGGCCCAACTCAATGCTCCAGGTGAGCAATTTTCATGTGCTGTGCGAGGACTATCTTGGCATAGCCCCCAACATCGATCTATGGCTGGCCTCTTTCACCTGCAACAGCCAACTTGTCTCCAAGGGTGGCGCCTACGTTCAGGTCGGCGCCATCTCTCTTCAACGCCATAGGAACTCTTGCCTTCCCAAGCTAGCCCTGGCGAATCGACCCAGGGCTTGGCAAAAATCTTTCTTCTATTGCCAAGATACTTCACCGGAGGGCGAAACTCGCCTTCCCTCCTGGTCTAACACCCTCTTCGTGCCTACCGAGGCACTGAAATCAAAACCCCGCGACTCGGCCATGCCCTTCATCAATGAGTCGCTGATCAAGGTCCGCGCCTTAATAGGTCATGGTCTTACTGGCCTTGATCTTCTCTCTTGCTGGACCAAATGGCGCATTCAGCCCGTGAGTCCACGACAGCGATCCTTCCTTGAGTGCACAGGCACCTCTGCTGACGTCGATCGTATCAAGGCTTCGGACTGGAGGCCTGAGGATTGGGTGGAATTTGTCACCCGCGTGACTGAGGAGAAGGACATCTCCTTCGATAAGGTGGGGCTTGCCCCTTTCAGTGTTAACAACAAGCCTTTTGAGGTAACTCCTCTTCTCTGTCTTTTCGCCTTCGTAGTTGAGTCGCATTCCTTTTCTTAATACTGCAACTTATATCTTCTGATCCAGGCTGATGAGAATACTGGTCGCTGCCTGCGACCGTCCGGCACTGCTGCTCCCAAGCGTGCCGCACGAAAGAAGTTGCTGCCCACTCTAGAGGGCAGCGAACTGCTGATATCCCCTGTGCCCTGCGGCCTCAGAGGATGAAGAGACTGAACTGGACGAGGATGACAGTCCAGTGCCAGCCGCGAGTTCTGTTGCCGCGGCTGGACCAACTCCCCGTAGAGCCTCCAAGAGGCTATCTCGTGAGGAGCCAGAGGTTGATGCTCTGGAAAACCCTGAGGCCACGAAGCGTCGCAAACCTGCTACGGGCGCGACCTCCTCCGCTGCCAGGCGTGTGTTCAAAGCCACCGCCTCGCTGAAGAAGACATGGGTCCCCACTCTGGTAATTTCTGTTGTCTTGTCATCTTGAATGCTTATTCTTTTTCCTCTACTGACACGCAAAACTTCTGCTCGTAGATTCTGGGACCCAAGGCCTGTCCTCACCGTCAAGTGGCGAACTTATGGCCTTTGTGAAGATGGCTCCAGAGTTAGTGACTTTTCCCTGTGCTTATAATACTTTTATTCTGGCTTATGTGCTTCTTCTTCACACAATGCCCTTGCTTTTTGCAGAAGTGCGGCTAAACCCGCGCTGAGCCTGGAGGAACCGCGGTTGAGCCGCGTTTATCACCTGCGGCTCATACCGCCATGGTAGAGGGCGTGGCCACCACTGATGACCTGGCCACGGTCCCTGTTCTTGACACAGCCCCCAAGAGGTGGCTCTGGAGGATAGAACGGATCCCCTTATGATCCAGGACGTGGAGAAGGTCAACCCCTCCTCCATAGATGTAATGGCCAAGGATGCTGATGCGCCAGTGATTGAGTCGCCAGCGGCAGACAGCCTGCGGTCGCCAATTCTGCGTGCTGAGGTTGCTTCTTCCTCCTCCACAAGCCGCGCTGAGAGACTGTCAGAGGCTATCATTGCCTCAAATGACAAGCAAGCCATGGAGCTCCGCAAGGCACTGTCTGACCTGTCTGCGGCTTATAAGGTAAACTTCTATCTCCAGTTATCTGTCTCTAGCCCCCAAGGATCAAGTTTCTTCTTTGACTGTAAAGGGAGACTTGATGCTTCTCTTTTAGCTGTTGATATATACTTACTAACTGATGTACCCTTTGTAGGAGGAACTAAGCTCCATAACAGCTGCCAAACTCGCCTTGGAAAAGCAGCTGGGGGATACTCCCTCTGAACTGGAGAGGCTGCGCGAGCTCCTTGGCCAGCGTGACGCTGAGCTGAAGAAGAGGGAAACCAGGATGGGCGAGCTATCTGATGAAAGCTTCAAGTTATCTGAGCAAGCCAAAGCCACCGAGCTGCGGCTTAAAACTGTTGAAGAGAAGTTCCAAGAGAGGGTCCAGCAGCTGGACCTCCAAGTCAGTGCTCAGAAAGACGCCATTGCTGATGCCAACGAGGACGCAAGGCTTAAGGCTGTTTCCATTGGCGAGCTTGAGAAAAAGTTGAAGAAAGTTTCTGATGCCCATAACCTTGTCCACGCCAAAGTGTGCATCATGACTCAAGAGTTAACTGGTATGTGTTGCGACTCATATCTGCATCTGTTTTCTCTACTATCTTTGCCTGTATGTTGTAGAGCTGACGGAGACATGCCTCGATGTAGGTGAAGATGCCAAGGTGCAGCGCGGCAGTACTCAAGAACAGCTGGAGTATATCCGCGATTTTTCGCGAAGAACTTGTGATGCCATGAAATCACTGTCTAAGTGCCTGCTGCCGACCAAGCCAGTCCCCGGTGATTCTGAAGGGCTGCTAAAAAGACTGCTTAGGGCGCCTCAGTTCTTTTTGGACTGGAAGGAGTCCTCAGCTCGCACCGGCGCGGCTCATGTTCTTGCTTTGGCCAAGACATACTATCCTTCTTTTGATGCTGCCAAGGTTGCAAAAGGTAGGCCCTCGAAGAAGGTGGATGGCACCGAACTGACGGCCTCAGAATATGCGGCGACTTGGAAGGATATGCGCGGCCACGCGACTGAACTGGTGGAGGGGATAGATCTTGCGACCTATATGGGCAAGTATAATGCAGATGGAAGCAGATGGGAGAAGTTACCCGCTCCGTCATCCAGTGCGGTGATTCCGCAGGAAAAGAACCCCTCTCCAGGCGTATCCAGCTCTGCAGCCCCCAAGCCCGCGACTGAAGAGCCCTCCAGCGAGCCTGCGATTGCTCCTTCTGGCAAGCTTGGTAAGCCGCCTGTTCCTCCTTCCCACCGGCCAAAAGCTGCGCACAAGTGAAGAAGAGAAAACAATGGTTTGATGATCTTGGCCCTTAGCGGCCTGTAATAATTGTTAGAATTTATGTGTCATAAGACAATATTATGGTTTGCTTAAGTACTCTCAGCAGTACATGTTTCGACCAATAGGCTGGTCCTTATGATTTGTCTCGGTTTTTCCTCACTTAGGCCCTTGCGCGGCTCAGTATTTCCCAGGTAAAAAGTGCGTGTTCAGGGTCGAGAGCGGCCATGATAGGCAATCAAACTCGATTGACGCCGCACCCCCAGTACTTTGGCCGCATAGTGCAAGTCGCATCCAAGAGAGGTTGAGTATAATCACGATAAATGCCACTTGTTTGGCGATCCCAAGGAATAGGCCGCGCTAAAAAGCTGCCGCACCCCCAAGGGACCAATGATTAAAAAATAAAAGACTCACAGCTCAATTGGTAGTTTGAGATGCTTTATTTCAGAATCATTATATGATACATAGGGTCGGTCGCGCCTAGGTGGCGACCAGAAGTGATGCTTGGGTCGGTTGCGCCTAGGTGGCAACCAGAGATGTTACATGGGTCGGTCGCGCCTGAGTGGCGACCAGAATTGGGTCGATCGCGCCTAGGTGGCAATCAGAAGTGTTACATTGGGTCGGTCGCGCCTGAGTGGCGACCAGAATTGGGTCGATCGCGCCTAGGTGGGATCAGAATGTTACATTGGGTCGGTCGCGCCTGAGTGGCGACCAGAATTGGGTCGATCGCGCCTAGGTGGCGATCAGAATGTTACATTGGGTCGGTCGCGCCTGAGTGGCGACCAGAATTGGGTCGATCGCGCCTAGGTGGCGATCAGAAGTGAAGTTTTTTAGCCCTGAGTGGCCAGCTTGATGATGTAAACTCTTAATAATTTTGTTGCGGCTGCTGATGGCAACTCGCGATGCCTGGGATGTGTCCTTATTGGCAATGGCTTGTAGCCTTTGACTTCCTTGCCTCCCTTGCGGCCGTAATCTGAAGTCGCAAGTCAGGCAGGTGCCTCTTAGCCTTCACGATGTCATCAAAATTCTCCTGCGACTCGCGCATGGGCGCGCTCTCTGCGATGCAAGCTGCTCTGGCCATGGCCTTGTCGCCCTCTTCGCATTCTTGAGCTATTCTTTTGTCGCCATTGATGGTGATGACTCCCCTGGGCCTGGTATTTTAAGCTTTAGGTACACATAGCACGGCCTAGCCATAAACTTTGCGAATGCTTCTCTGCCAAACAGCGCATGATACGGGCTCTGGAAATCTACAACCTCGAACCAAATGTACTCGCTCCTGAAGTTGCTTTGTGTCCCAAAGGCGACCTCCAAGTTGATTCGCCCCAATGGCTGAGCTGATATGCCTGGCACACACCGTGAAACGTTGTTCTTGATGGGTGTAGCTGCTTTTCTTGGAGGTTCATTCTTTTGAAGGTTTCATAGTATAATATATTGATGCTGCTGCCTCCATCCATCAGTACTTTGCTCAACTTGTACCCTGCGACTTGAGGGCAACCACCAGCGCGAGTTTTCCCTCTTCATTTATTTCTCCTGGGTGATCCTCGCGGCTCCAAACACTGGCTGCTCGGACCACTTTAGCCACTGTGGGACGGCTGGTACTATGGCATTAACAGCCTGATTGCGTCGTCGCAGCTTTTGTTCCCTCCTTGAAGTATTCACCACAATGGTATGATACTGACCCAACTGTTTTGGGAACTGTGGCTGATCTGGCTGCGGATTTGGGACGGCGTTGTTGCTGTTGCCTCCGCCGTGGTTACCTCCTCGTTGTTTTGATGATTGTTATTTGTGTTGAGTGGTTGTCCATCCTTCCACTTTTTGTAATGATAACACTGTGCCTTCGTGTGGTTGGGTGGTTTCCCATCTTTTCCTATATGGATGTCGCAGGGGCGGTTGAAAACCTCTTCCAAATTAACTGGGTGAAAATTCCTTCCTCTGCCGCTGCTTTGTTTGTAACGAGTGTTCGTATTTGCGACTAACCCTGAGTTTCCTTCCTCGTTTTTGCGCTTGTTATAACTCGCATTGGCATTGCTAGCTTGCTGTTGTTGAGGCTTGCTACTGGCCTTCTTTCCCTTGCCAGTGTTTTCCTCTTCCTCCCCATCAGATGCGTCCCTGGTTTTATCCGAGCTAGCATACTTGTTGGCCGCCGCCATTACCTCGCTTAGGCTCTTGACTTTATCCTTCATGCGACCTAGTTTGTGGACTAGCGGCTCAAATTTGCAATTTTCTCCATGACAAGGACTGCTGAACTGGGTGGTATGTTATCTGAGGAATGTATGATCTCGCGACCCTTCTCATCCAGTGGCGACTCGACTCGCCTTCCTTCTGTACACAACGCTCAAGGTCCTCTATGCTGCAGAGTCGCTTGCATGTTCCTTGGAAATTCTTGATAAAAGCTTCCTTCATCTCATCCCAAGAGTTTATTGAATTTGGTGGCAAATTTTGCAGCCATATGTGAGCTGCGCCTTCTAACATCATGTTTAGGTAACGTGCGCAGATCTCTTCGGATGCGTTTAGGATGCTCATGCCCATCTCGTAATTGTTGAGCCAAGTAACAGGGTCCATGCTTGCGTTGTAGTTGGCGACCTTGCGAGGCCCTTTGAAATCTGCAGGAAACGGTTCAGACCTGATTCTTTCGCTGAAACAGACTGGGCCTTTGAGTCGCGACGATAGGTTGGACGAAGCTGGTCTTCCTATTGGATTAGCCGCCGCGCGCGGCTGCACAACTCTATGGGTTGAACTTGCTGAGGTTGATTTTGAGCCGCAGGTTGATCTTCCCTTTGTCGCCTAGCCGAACTCGAAGTCGCAACGTGTGGCGACTCCGCGTGGATGCTTCTCTCCGCCGTTGCTCTGCTATTGTAAGGGGTGGAGTGCAGCCGTCCTGCGTGTTCGGACATATTTGCCTGCTGTATTACTGCTGTGCTCAGCATCTCAATGGCACGCCGTGCCTCTCTGTCCATTGGCGTGTTTCCTGCTGGCGCTAACCTGGCCAAGATGTTTGTGGCCGCAAAGAGATTCTCCACTGGGCTAACATAATGCCCTTGCGGCGTGTGGAACCTTTGAGGCTGCTGTGGCGACTGCTGAACAAAGGTTGGCTGCGTCAATGGCGGGGGCATCATGGCCCTGTTGTTAGCCTGCACTATGGCCCTTGATCCAGGTATCTCTGCTGCTCTTGGTGCTGCGAAGGATGGAACCGCTGGTACGATTGATGGTACAGCGATTGCTTGAACCGCGGGCGCAGCTAACGGGGCCACGGACCGCATAACCATGGCAGATGGTGCCATGTGTGTGGGTACCGCGACTGAAGGTTGTGCGACCCCTGACCATGCGACCGGCGCTGTGTTGGTGGCGACTGATGGATCGTGTTGGTGGCGACTGATGGACCGCAATTGCTGGTTCAGCGGTAGGCGATTGGAACAACTCCATAGGGTTTACTGTTCCTGGCTGCAGGCGACTCGCGTGGCGTCTGTGTGGCAAGGTGGCCTGTATTCCTTGCAGAGTATTGGTTTCCTCGATGAGTCGCAGTTGCTCCTGTTGGAGGCGCTGTTCCTCTCGCGCCAGCCTGGCTCTCTCATCCGCGATTCTCTGGACTTCATCATATAGCCCGATCCTGGTAGCCTCCAATTCTGTTACCCTAGCAGCCGCGTTAACCGCAGATATCGGCGTAAGCAACACGCTTCCTTGTGGCGGCGTGACCGCTGCATTGGGGGCTACCCTTGACCCTGATTCCGCAGGCGCGACTCCAGGTGGAGTTTCTCTGTTTGCGACTCCTGAGGCCGCGACTCCTGGCGTCATCGCGGGGATACCGCGACTCCTGATGCGTCTAGCGCGGCTTGTTCTGTTGCTTCCGGCGGTGTGGGGGCTAAGCTGCCTGGTGGCATGCCCAGCCCTTCGTCCGCTTCTGTGGTCCTGTAGACCCCTTCAACATGCCGATCTTCTACAGAGGGCGAGCCACTATCCACAGGGCCTTCGCATAGCCTTTCCTCAAGGACATACTCAATGGATTGGCCTTCTTCGTCTTCAAGAGGCAGCGACTCGTAGTTGATAGATTCTTCTTCTTGGTCCACTGTTACCGCGACTCCTTCTTCTGAGTCGCCATGTTGCGATGGATCCTCTGACTCGCCGCCAATGAAGCCGACGAAGACGTTGATGGATCCAAAGGGGATGACGTGGCCGGTCTCCAAGTAATCTGCTTCCGGTCCCCAGCTTGAATCGTCGATGAGGGGTGTGCCATTGACCGTGATGATACGGCCAACAACAAGATCTTCAGCTCCCTTCATGGATCCTGCGCGGAACGTGACGCTCTTGACCGCAGGCCCCACGGTGGGCGCCAACTGTCGTGGGTTTGTCACGTCAGGTGTCATAGATGACTTCGTAGGTGTGGGATTACGCGAGTCAAGCATCTCCGAGCTTGGGATCGCAGGAACAAAGATCAACACAGATTTACCCAGGTTCGGCCCCCTCAATGTGAGGTAAAAGACCTACTTCCTGCCTACCCTAGATTGGTATTGATATGATAATCGAGGTGTTACAATGGAGGCGATCCGATCTGGTACTCGCCGTATGAGCTAGGGTTTAGGGCTTGATAGCTTGACCCGCTCTAAGTCCTGCGAGTCCTCTTTATATACACAGAGGCTCGCTAGGTTACAAAAGGAAACTTCCCCATAAGGAATACGTCCACAGAGGCCTACTCGGAGACTACTTGGTCTTCACGTCCTCCGGGATATGTCTTCTAGATCTTTCCCCTTATGGCGGTTCAATATTGGGCTTGCTCCCAAGTGGGCCTTTGTCCGTGCGAGTAAGTTAAGTCGCACTGGGCCGCGGGTTAATCCAGAAAATATTCCCCCGACAATGGGGCTCAGGGCCTGAAGAGGATGTTTCCTTGTCGGGGGGTTCTGAGCTTGGCGTGGCGGTGTCCTTCTTGGCGAGGACTGGCTCTTCCCTTTCTGCCACCAAGGTTGCGCTCACTGTTTGTGGAGTGGCTGATAGGTACAGCTTCAGATGCTCGCCAGGCCTTGGGGCAACCATGACAGGTGGGCTGGCCAAGTACTTCTTCAGGTCTTCAAATGCCTTGTCCGCCTCAGGCGTCCACTTGAACATGCCAGACCGCTTCATGAGCTTGAAAAATGGCAGCGCCCTCTCACCGAACTTGGAGATGAAACGGCCAAGGCTGGCCATGCATCCCGCGAGGCGCTGCATGTCCTTGAGGCGACGAGGTGGCTGCATCTCTTCTATGGCTTTGACCTTGTCAGGATTCGCTTCTATGCCGCGGTGAGACACTAGGAACCCGAGGAGTTTGCCTGATGGTACCCTGAAGACGCACTTGGCAGGGTTCAGCTTGATGTTTACTTTGCACAGGCTGGCAAAGGTCTCCTCGAGGTCCTCTATGAGGGTGTGCTCTTCACGAGTCTTGACCACGATGTCGTCGACGTAGGCTTCTGCGTTTCTTCCCATCTGAGCCCCCAGGGCCTTCCTCATGAGCCTCTGGAAGGTGGCGCCAGCGTTCTTCAAGCCAAAGGGCATGCAGACGTAGCAATACACACCACAAGGGGTGAGGAAAGCCGTCTTCTCCTCATCCTCCTTCGCCATCTTGATCTGGTGGTAGCCTGAGAAGGCATCCAGAAAACAGAGGAGGTCGCAGCCGACGGTGGAGTCCATGATCTGGTCTATCCGAGGCATGGGGTACGGGTCCTTGGGGCAGGCCTTGTTGAGGTCGGTGTAGTCGATGCAGAGCCTGCCGCCCCCGGTGTGCTTGGGAACGACCACCGTGTTGGAGAGCCATGTGGGGTGTGGAACTTCCCTGATGATGTGTGCTTCTTTCAACTTCTCTACTTCCTTGATGATGAACTCTTGCTTCTCTGGCGCCTGGCGCCGTGCTTTCTGCTTCACGGGGCGTGCGTTTGGACACACGGCTAAGTGGTGCTCGATCACCTCCCTCGCTACTCCGGACATCTCTGACGGCGTCCATGCAAACATGTCAGAGTTTGCCCTGAGGAAGGTGACGAGCGCGCTTTCCTATTTGGGAGGCAAGCCAGCGCCTATGGTGACGCTAGCCCCCGAGCCGCTGGCGTCCAGTGACACCTTCTTCGTGGCTGCCTGCTCCTGTGAGAACAGCTGCTTCTTCTTCGCGGGCCTCTCGAGGGGCTCGTGTCCTCATCAGCGGGGAAAGCCACGGCAGCGGCCTTGTAGGCGGTCTCGACAGAGCGCATTGCGTCCTGGTCTTGACCGTGGATGGCGATGGTGCCGCCGTTGCCTGGAAGCTTGACGATGTTGTACGCATGGTGAGTGACGGCCATGAACTTCGCGAGGGCTGGGTAGCCGAGGATGGCGTTGTAGGGCAGGCCGATATGTGCGACGTCGAAGTCTATCTGCTCGGTGCGGTAGTTCTGCGGCGTGCCGAAGGTGACCGCGAGCCTCACCTGCCCCAGAGGTGTGGTGGAGCCACTTGTCACCCCCGTGAAGGGCCTAGAGGGCATAAGCCACTCGTAGGGCACTTGAAGCTGCTCGAAGGTCTCGACAGAGATGACGTTCAAGCCCGCACCCCCATCTATGAGTGTCTTGGCGACGACGATGTTGTTGATGATGGGAGTGCACACCAGAGGGATGGTGCCTACAGCCTTGGTCGACTTAGGGTGGTCTTTGGAGTCGAAGGCGATGGTGTACTGTGACTACTTGAGGGGCTGGGAAGCCTCAAGCCCTGGAAGGGCCGCGCTGACCTCGCGAGAGAATTGCTTGAAGTGGTTGTTGGACTTGGGCACCTGGGACCCGCCGAGGATGCAGGCTATGGCCCCCTGAGGGGCCTGGTAGCCCCAGGGTTTTCGTCGGGGAGGTTGCCGTTTTGCCCAGCGTTGTTCCCCCGAGCCCTGTGCTGGAAGTTGTGGCGTCCCCTGCGGCCACCACGGCCTCCGCCGCGGCCCTGGTTCTTCTCGCGCTCCTTGCTGAGCTGCTTGAGCTCCCAGCAGTCTTCAATTGTGTGGTTGTGCCTGTTGTGGTAGATGCAGTACGGGCGATTGTCCGCCTTTTTCTCTTTAGCCGCCGGAGAGGCCTCGCGAGGCTGCTTTGCGTCAGGCTCTGCCGCGAGAATGGCGGTGGTCTTGCGCTTCTCGGCAGGCTTCTTCTTGCTCCTGGACCCTCAGGAGGGTCGTCCTCCACTTCCTTCTTGACGAAGAGGAGGCCCTCTTCAGCCTTGGCGCACTTGTCAGCCAGATCGAAGAGCTTCACCACAGAGGAGAGGGTGTCGTGGATGCCGAGCTTCTCGAGCATCCTGTGGTTCGTGACGCCCTCCCTGAAGGCGGAGATGACGTGCGAGTCCGGGATGTTCGGAATCTTGTTGCGGACCTGGCTGAAGCGCTGGATGTATCTGCGGCGGGTCTCGTCAGGCTTCTGGCGCACCGCGCGAAGGTCGTTGTAGGTGAGCGCGCGCTCATAAGTGCCCTTGAAGTTGGCGACGAAGACCTTGCAGAGGTCCTCCCACGTGTCGATGGTGTTCTCGGGGAGGTTCATGAGCCACGAGAGCGCGGAGTCCTTGAGCGCCATGGAGAGCCAGTTGGCCATCACCTTGTCGTCGCCTCCCGCAGCCTGGATGGAGACGGTGTAGAGCTGCAGGAACTCCAGAGGGTTGGTCATGCCGTCGTAGCGGGAGGGAGGTCTGGCTTGAACTTCACAGGCCAGACGACGCGGCGCAGGTTGCGGGTGAAGGCAGTGCAGCCCGTGGCGTACGTCACGGCGCCGCCAGCGAGTACGCCGCGGTTCTGGCGACCTGCAGCGGCAATCTCCTGTACGACGCGGTTGTGGCGGTCCCTCTGGCGCTCGATCTCCACGCGGGCATCCGCCGGAGTCCGCTGCACATCTGGCAGTCGTGCGGCGAGGATGCGTGACGCGGCGCGGTGGTTTGCTGCCGGAGCTGCAGCTAGAGGAGGTGGCGGAGGCGGAGGGGAGGGAGGAGCGCCGTGCGCTATGTTCCCTCGTCCGGAGTGGCGCACCAGCGAGCGAGAGGGCGCTGGTGCTGCAGTGGTGGCGGCAGGAACGGCGGCGGCGTTGATGAGCTCCTCGAGAGCCCAAGCCAGTTGTCGTGGCCCGCCTGCGTGGGACGGTAGCGCAGCAGCTCTTGCGCCATCAGCAGCGCGGTGGCTGGACTGGGCGCCGCTCGGCCCATCGTGGAGGCGCTCTGCGCCTGGATGGGTGCAGGGAGGAAGCTCCCTCGTCCTCGCCGTCGATGCCGCCGTCGTTGCCGCTGCCGTTGCCGCCGTCATCTCAGGATGCTCGACGCGCGGCTCGGCGTTGCGCTCTGAAGCGCGGTTGGCGCGTGGGCGACCACGCGGGTTGTGGTTGGCGGCGGGCTCGGTGTTGGCCCTTGCCGGACGTCCATCGCGCAAGGCGCGCAGCTCGCGTGTCAGTCATGGCGCGGAGAGGTTGAGAAGTT
Organism: Poa pratensis; assembly: GCA_947311845.1. NCBI lineage: Eukaryota > Viridiplantae > Streptophyta > Magnoliopsida > Poales > Poaceae > Poa > Poa pratensis. The sequence goes on from CAMZMU010000042.1 coordinate 55,294,282, forward strand.
GAAGACGCGCCTCAGCCCCCTACCTGGCGCGCCAAATGTCGGAGACTAGTCCCAGGAACTAGGGGTGTCTCTCAGAAGCCAGGAAACGAGTAAGGGGCTGAACACAACGTCAAACAAATACTCAACAACCTTGGCGACGGTGAGGAACTCTCGACACAGAGAGGACACACGAGCCGCTACCCAGGTTCAGGCCCACCGTGAGGTGTAAAAGCCTACGTCCAGCTAATATGTATTGCACTGCTTGGAGAGGTTCACAGTACAAAGGTGCTTGCGAGGGCACCGTTATGGCTATGGTGAACTACGGTGGAATGAGCTCCGTCTTCTTCCTTAGACGTAGCTGCTTGGTTGTGGAATGAGTTGGCGAATGCGGGATCCCCTCCTAGGTCATACACTGGCTCCTTATTATACTGGGCTTGGTCCTCTTCCCGAAAATCTCCGGCGGGAAGGGATACCATAATGCCGCCGAGTTGGAGCACAGCGCACAGCGTCGGGGGTGTCCATGGACACGGTCCATGGCAGAGAGCACGTCGTCTTGGCAGAAAAAGCCACCGTCCAACCAGGACGGTGGGTGGTGGCTCTAGGTTAATAGTGCCAGAAACAATTGCTTGTACGTCACACGTCAGTTGGGAACCCCAAGAGGAAGGTATGATGAGTGCAGCAGTAAGTTTTCCCTCAGTATGAAACCAAGGTTTAATCGGACCAGTAAAACGAGGTTTGCTTCGAAGGTGTTGGTGGAGGAGTGTAGTGCGGCGCAACACCAGGGATTCCGGTGCCAACGTGGAACCTGCACAACACAACAAATTACTTTGCCCCAACTTAACAGTGAGGTTGTCAATCTCACCGGCTTGCTGAAAACAAAGGGTTAAACGTATCGAATGGAAAATGATGTTTGTTTGCATAAAACAGTAGAGAACAATGATTGCAGTAGATTGTATTTCAGATGTAAAAGAATGGACCGGGGTCCACAGTTCACTAGTGGTGTCTCTCCAATAAGATAACTAACATGCTGGGTAAACAAATTACAGCTGGGCAATTGACAATTGATAAGTGCATATAACATGCATGTGTGAGCTGTGGTGTCTACTATGAGATTCATTTGGGCATTACGACAAAGTACATAGACCGCTATCCAGCATGCATCTATGCCTAAATAGTCCACTTTCCGGTTAACATCCGTACCCCTTCCAGTATTAAGTTGCAAGCAACAGACAATTGCATTAAGTAATGTGCGTAATGTAAACAATACATTCATCCTTGAATAAAGCATTGCTGTTTTACCCCTAGTGGCAACAACACATCTACAACCTTAGAACTTGCTGTCACTATCCCAGGTTAAATAGAGGTTGAACCCAACTATCATGCATAAATACCCCCTCTTGGAGTTACAAGTATTCACGTGGCCAAGGCTTCAACAAGTAACGGAGAGCATGCAAGATCACAAATGACATAGACATGATAATATAATATTCAGCTCCACATAGGTATCAATATAAGTCAGATCCCAGCAAACACAACATGTAGCATTACAATAAGATGATCTTGATCATGATAGGCAGCTCACAAGATCTAAACATGATGGCACAAGTGGAGAAGACAACCATCTAGCTACTGCTATGGACCCATAGTCCAAGGATGAACTACTCACGCATCACTCCGGAGGCGGGCATGGCGATGTAGAGCCCTCCGGTGATGATTCCCCTCTCCGGCAGGGTGCCGGGAAGAGCTTCAGAACCCCCCGAGTTAGGGTTGACGACGGCGGCGGCAGCGAATATGTTCTGGATGAAAGGCTCGGTGTTTTAGGGTTTTCGCGTCTCGGGGAATAAATAGGCGAAGGGGCGATGTCGGCGGACCCCCGAGGGGCCCAAACCACACCAGGCGCGGGTGGGCCCAGCCGCGCCACCAGGTGGTTTGGCCACCTCGTGGCTCTTTCGTCTCTCCTTCGGACTCCGTGTACGTGCTGGAAAAATAGGGACCTGGCCTTTTGTTTCGTGCAATTCCGAGAATATTTCCAGAAGTAACTTTCTGAAACCAAAAACAGCAGAAAACAGGGAACTGGCACTGTGGCATCTTGTTAATAGGTTAGTCCCAGAAAATGCATAAAAGTGATACGAAGTGTATATAAAACATGTAGCAAATGGTATAATATAAGCATGGAACAGCAGAAATTATGGATACGTTGGAGACGTATCAAGCATCCCCAAGCTTAGTTCTACTCGTCCTCGAGTAGGTAAAACGATAACAACAAATAATTTCTGAGGAGACATGCTTTCACACAATCTTGATCAATATATTGCAAGGCTCATGTCATGAATGAAGTGACTCAAAGCAATGATCTATAGTTTGCTAACAAATAGATAAAGAGTAAACAATGAATCATATAAGCAAAAACTTTTCATGAATAGTACTTTCAAGACAAGTATCAAAAGTTTTGCATAAGAGGTAACTCATAAAGCAATAGATTCAAAGTAAAAGGCATTGAAGCAACACAAAGGATGATTAAGTTTCAGCATTTGCTTTCAACTTGTAACATGTATATCTCATGGATAGTTGTCAACATAAAGCAATATAACAAGTGCAATAAGTAAATATGTAAGAATCAATGCACACAAAGTTGACACAAGTGTTTGCTTCTAAGATAGAAAGGAGTAGGTAAACTGACTCAACATAAAGTAAAAGATAGGCCCTTCGCAGAGGGAAGCAGGGATTAAATCATGTGCTAGAGCTTTTTAAGTTTTCGAAAGCATATAGAGAGCACAAAATAAGTATTTGAGAGGTGTTTGTTGTTGTCAACGAATGGTAGTGGGCACTCTAACCCCCTTGTCAACCAGACTTTCAAAGAGCGGCTCCCATGAAGGACGTTATTTCTACCAGCAAGGTAGATCATCCCTCTTCTCTTTTGTTTACACATGTATTTTAGTTTCTTTATAGATGACACTCCTCCCAACCTTTTGCTTACACAAGCCATGGCTAACCGAATCCTCGGGTGCCTTCCAACATTCACATACCATGGAGGAGTGTCTATTGCAAAATTAAGTTGCTTACTGATAAATCAGGGCAAAACATGTGAAGAGAATTATTAATGAAAGTTGTAATTAATTGGGGCTGGGCACCCCGTTGCCAGCTCTTTTTGCAAATTATTGGATAAGCGGATGTATATGCCACTAGTCCAGGTGAAAGTCTGTCAGAAGTAAATGACAAGATTGAAAGATAAAACACCACATACTTCCTCATGAGCTATAAAACATTGACACAAATAAGGAGTAATAAAGTTTTGAATAGTTTAAAGGTAGCACATGAAATATTTACTTGGAATGGCAGGAAATACCACATAGTAGGTAGGTATGGTGGACACAAATGGCATGGGTTTTGGCTCAAGTTTTGGATGCACGAGAAGCATTCCCTCTCAGTATAGAGTTTAGGCTAGCAAGGTTGTTTGAAGCAAACACAAGTATAAACCGGTACAGCAAGAATCACATAAAAACATATTGCAAGTATTATAAGACTCTACACTGTCTTCCTTGTTGCTCAAACATTTTACCAGAAAATATCTAGACCTTAGAGAGAACAAATATGCATCCCAAGTCTCAACAAGCTCTACGGTAGTTCTCCACTACTAGGCTTTAACTAAATGATGCAAGAGCTTAAACATGATCTACTTGAGAGCTCAAAACAATTGCAAAGCATCAAATCAAAACAAGACAATGATCTACAAGAATGCATATGTCTTTCCAATACCAACTACTACATGTAGCATTTTCTTTCTTCCAAACAAACACCAATAAATTTAATTAAACATAAACTCTCCAAACGATAATATAATGCAGCAAGAGAGTATTTATAAACAAGTGCTAACAGCTCGAAGAGATGCATGAAAAACAGGAGCTAAAAGCACTGCAGTAGCTAGTTAAGAATACTCAACAAATATAAGTGAAGAACATGAGTATTCACATGAAAAAGCGGAGCGTGTCTCTCTCCCACACAAGGATTGCTAGGATCCGCATTTATTCAAACAAAAACAAAAATAAAAACACACAGACGCTCCAAGTAAAGCGCATAAGATGTGAAAGAATTAAAATATAGTTTCACTAGAGATGACCTGATAAGTTTGTTGATGAAGAAGGGGATGCCTTGGGCATCCCCAAGCTTAGACGCTTGAGTCTCTCTGAATATGGTTGGGATGAACCACGGGGGCATCCCCAAGCTTAGGCTTTTCACTCTTCTTGATCACATAATATCACCCTTCTCGCTTGATCCTTGAAAACTTCCTTCACACCAAACTCAAGACAGTTCTCATTAGAGGGTTAGTGCATAATCAAAAATTCTCATATTCTGTAATGATACAATCAATCCCAAAGCTTCTGGACATTAGCTACAACCACCAATGCTTTGTGGAGCAAAGAAATCCACACAAACACAGTAAAAGAGCGAATGCAAAACAAAAGGCAGAATCTGTCAAAAACAGAACA
>CAMZMU010000042.1:55308503-55369683 GCA_947311845.1 Poa pratensis
CCGTGTGTGGTGATGGAGAGAAAATAGTGGACAAAAAGAGAGGAGGAGAATATATTTGGAGGCTCTCCCTAAGCCCTCACCAATTATATGTCAAACAAAGTAGGTTTAACAACAAATAATGGATAATAGGATGGTCAAAATGACATGGGAGAGAGGAGGAGCTCGATCTAGATGCATGGGGGAGAATGAAGAGGTCACATGGGGAAAGTGGGTGTTGCCACGTTTTTGTGGATCTGGGTCAACATTCTGGGGCGCATGGTGTCTGGTGCGCCACAGAAAGCTAACATTCTGTGGCGCATGGTGAGGGGTGCGCCACAGAATGTTGGGTTTCTGTGGCGCACCAGCCACGGTGCGCCACAGGATTTCTGTGGCGCATGGGCACCCATGCGCAACAGAAGTTTGACTTTCTGTGGCGCATGGCCGGGAATGCGCCACAGAAAACCAACTTTCTGTGGCGCATGGTCACCAGATGCGCCACAGAAAGGCCAAAATTTCTGTGGCGCACCTTCTGCCATGCGCCACAGAAATATTTCTGTGCCGCACCAATTAAGGGTGCGCCACAGAAAGCCAACCTACCTATAACCCTTTTCCTACTAGTGCATCCTCACTCATGTAAGTGACATAATCTTCTGAAATGGCTTTTTTTTATCTCGCTGTGATCTTTCACAGGAGGTGGTGGTGGAGGAACATCGTCATTTTGATGATCTTCTTCATTATCTGTATGGTGGTCCTCTTCACCTTCTAGATTTTCAATATTATTTTCGGGGTCACCATTGGGTTCAGGACCTGAAACATGAGGTTCAGAACCAGTATTACGAGTCACTTTTCTTCGCATTGGCAGAACGAGCTCTTGGATAAGCGGGAATGCAACACATACCCGCTTTCTCCTCAAGGTCGATCTTTCTTAATTCAGTGACTTCATTATCTTCAAAAAATACCGCTTGTCGAGTCTCCACAAACTTTGTGGTATGATTTGGGCAATAAAAGCGATATCCCTTTCCCCTATGGGGGTATCCAATAAAGAAACAGCTAACTGTCTTTGGATCTAATTTCTTAAGTTGTGGATTGAATATTCTAGCTTCAGCGCGACAACCCCACACACGCAAATAATTCAAGCTCGGTTTTCTTCCGTCCACATCTCGTAAGGTGTGTTCGGTGCTGACTTTGTGGGAGCAAGATTTAAAATATGTGCGACTGTCTTTAATGCCTCCATCTATAGGCTTACTGGCAAACTTGCATGACTAAGCATACTTCGCACCATGTCCATAAGTGTGCGATTTCGACGCTCAGCCACACCATTCTGCTGAGGTTCACCAGGCATTGAATATTGGGTAACAATTCCATTCTCAGCAAGGAACTTGGCAAAAGGTCCTGGAATTTGTCCATAAGGAGCATGTCTACCATAATACTCTCCCCCGCGATCAGATCGTACAACTTTTATTTTAACATTCAGTTGGTTCTCAACTTCGACTTTGAATATTTTGAATTTTCCAAAGCTTCCGAACGATCACGTATCGGGTAAATATACCCGTATCGGGAAAAGTCGTCTGTAAAGGTGATGAATGAATCAAAACCATCTATAGACTTAACATTAAGGGGTCCACATATGTCAGTATGAATAAGTTCTAGGACTTCAATGCTCCCCTCGAAATGTGGCCCAAACGACAGTGCCACAATTTCGAAGAAGTACTAGCACCCTTCCATTTCTTCTCAACATTAGAAGCATCACTCACATGCATAACTAAATCATTCATTGATAACATATATAATTTGCCTCGTCTGACACCGAGGCCAACATTCTTATTACAATAATTCAACTCAAAGTGTTTGTTGCCAAACTTACACTCAAACATGTCATCATCTAAGCAAGAGACTGAAATCAAATTCCTACTTAAAGTAGGTACATAAAGAACATTATTCAAATGAAGACGAAAGCCGGTGTGGAGCTCCAAGGTGAGTGACCCTACAGCTTCGACATCAACTTCAACTCCATTGGCGACTTTAAGTCTTCTTGCCCCCTCTCTTATGGTTTGGATCATACTTAATCCCTGCATTGAATTAGCAACGTGAGTAGTTGCACCTGAATGAATCCACCATGTGGTACTAGAGAAATTAACATAAAAACTTTCATCAACAAAAGTAATTTCATCAGTACCTTTCTTTAAAAGCCATTTTAGGAACTCTGGACAGTCTTTCTTATAATGTCCTTCTTTGCCACAGAAGAGACACTTGTTGTTTGAAGACTGGTCAGTGTCCTTTTCCTTTCCTTTAAATAACTTGGGCACATCCTTCTTGAAAGGTTTCTTTGGCGCTTTGGAAGAACTTGGCCCATCATGTTTTCTCTTGGAGGATCCAACATGAAAAGTCTGGTCTACACCTTGCCTCTTAATCCTCTCTTCTTCCTCGACTATCCGTGGGGATATTTCAGCGAGTGACCACTTTTCTTTGAGAGAATTGTAGTTTATCTTAAATTGTCCGAACTCTGAAGGGAGGGACTCCAAGATCATAATCACAAGGAGGTTGTCACTAAGCTCACATTTTAAAGTCTTCAACTTATTGGAAGCATTAATCATCTTAAGAATATGAGATCTTACATCTCCATTGTTATCATACTTTCTAACAAGCTTCTGAAACAACTCTTGGGCATAAACCTTGTCGGAGCCCTTAAACTGCTCCTCCAAGGCTGCCATGAACTCCTTGGCATTATCTTTCTTGGGGAGAGCCCCAATGATGTCTGGAGATATTGAGGACTTCATCACAAGCAATGCTACGTGATTGGTCTTCTCCCATATTTCCATCATGGAATCATAGGCTTTCTTTTCCTCATCATACCCCGTGGCACCAACAACGGGCGCCACAGGTTTGTCCTCCCGCAAGGCATAATCAAACTCATTGAAAGCCAAGCAGAGCTCCATAGAGTTCTTCCAACGAGGAAAGTTACTACCTGTCAAATGCTCGACAGTGTCTGGTCTAAACAGAGCGGAAAATGAAATTTTTAATGGACGCTCATAAGTATGGCATGAATATAAACATTAAGTTGGTAAAAATAAATAAACATGCCAAAATCTTAAAATTCCAACTCTACGCCAAAACACCGTTGGGCAGTAATGACATAAAATTAGAAACAATTTAGGGGAATGACATATAAAATTAAAACAACGTTGGTCAGAATTAATTTTACTGTCATAAACATTCTCAAATTTAAACATCAAAATTAATCATAAATGGAGAAACTTCATATGATGTCTAATTTGATAATTCAACATTTAAACATGCTAAATATTCTAAACAAAAAATCTCGTTGGTTCATTTTCGTCCAGAACAATAACATATTTCAAATAATATTTTAGGCAATATTATTCTGTATTTGAAACCGTGCATAAAACTGAATTATAAAACTTAAAAGGTGCACTGAAATAAAAAAAACAGAAACTAAACATAAAAAAACAAAACAAACAAATCGAACTGAAAAAACACTGCAGCCTAGCAGAAAAAAACTTGGCCGCAGCCCATCTCAGATTTTGGCCCACCAAGGTCACCGAGGCCAAGAACTTGCCCGGGTCGTTCTGCACCGTCCGATTCAATCGGACGGCCGAGATTTGTCACGGCCAGAACAAAACCCAGCCCCGGTCAAACCTAACCCTAAAATTCATTTCCTCTCTCCTCTCCCGATTCTTTCGCTCGACAGCAGAGGCGGCGCCGGAGGCGACCGCGCCGGCGGCCGGAGCTTGCCTGTACCCGGCGGCGCTGTGGCTCCGCTCGTCGGAGCAGCGTGCAGCGGACTGAATCCCGCGCGCTGCTCGGTCGAGCGTGGCCTATGCGTCGCGTTCGTGGTGGCGTGGAGGAGGTGATGCGCGCCGGTGAGGCGGCGGCCATTTCGGGCGACGTCGGCGACGACGGCGCGGTGGCCGACGACGCAGGCGTCCATTCCGCGCAAGCGCGTCCTTCCGCGCGCCCTCCGATGGGAGGAACGGCGTCGCGGCGTCATCGCCCTCGTGCAGCCATGGGCGCTGCACGGGCCCCGGAGGGAAAATCGACGACGCGGCGTCCTTCGGTGAGTCTTTCTCACCCAAATTCGTGCTCTATTTGGCCTAATTTTGCAATTAGGGTTCTTACGATTTGGGGATTTTTTCTAGGGTTAGGATTTGGTTCGGGCAGGAGGGGATTTGACTATTTTCTTGCCAATTTCGTACTCCCTTCCTTCTAATTGCTTCACCATGACTAACAACAGATCAACTTATTAACCGAAACTTAATTTCTTAATTAAAATTGATCATTAGCCTTAACCGTGCATGATTAAAGAGCAAATAGACTAATCCGTGACTTAAACATGAACATAATTCCCTAAAACATGAACTTAATTAACCAAAACTTGATCGACAGATCCTAGTTAGGGTTCTAGTGCTATCACAGAGGCGTCTGATACCAATGTTAGAACTAAAACATCTAGTATGCACTAGATTAAATATGACAGCGATCTAGAACACCTAAAACAAGATCAAATCAAAGGGGATTAGATCATGACAGCCTCCAGCAATTGAAGCCATCGTCGCTTGCTCGGTGCAGGCGAGGTTGAGGGTCGGTGTAGAGGAAGTAGTCGTCACAGAGGTCGCTGACGATCTTGGGAAGGTGCGGATCCCTTCCGGTCTCCACCGGCACTGCCCTGGCACGGCACGGCGAGGTTCCAGCCTTTCCCGTTGCTTGTGCGCAATCTGCGATCGGGGCAGAGGATTGGGGTGTTGGGGAGCTGCAAGACTTAGCGCTAACTCGTAGTCGTAAGCCACCAGGACTCCCCCTGATTTATATGCGCACGCAACAGGAGGCCACAAACCATTAGTTGGTTAGGGGCGCCCCCGATCAGGGCGTTTTTGTTACGTACGAGGATAGGAACGAACGTTGGGTTCGTGTGGGCCTTCCTCTTATCTCTTTATCTTTCTGTTTTGACCTGGTTCGGTTTGAACCGTTCAGATCAACCAACACTTAGTTGCATATTTTAGAAGATGCAGTTTTTAGTGTACGTTTTTTCCCTTCCAAAAAAAGTGTACAGGTTTTTCCAAATAGGTTGACTGTTTTCAAGAAATAAACCGGCTGGCGAACCAGAAATAGCACAGCCAAACAAGCAAAAATATATTGCAGGAAACTATAATCAACACATATCATTGGCGAGGATCGCAAATGATCCCGTATATAAATTGTGCATCCTTATTGCGAGCAGCACCACATTTTTCACTTGATCAATTTTTCGTGTGCAATTGCTGGAGCAGCGGCAGCAAATCGCGCCCGGCGAACTCGGCGATCCTGTCGACGCCCGGGATGACCGCCTTCGCGGCGTCAAGCGCGGCGAAGCTGTCCGCCCATGCAGCCCGAAGCGGGGTTCGGACGGCGTCCAGGAGGTTCACGCCGGCCACCGCCTGGTACGCGCGTATCCATGCCACGAACCCACCAAGCGCGACGTCGACATACCCCGGGCTGTCGCCGCCGAAGAAGGCCTTGCCCTTGGAGCACTCGCCGAACGCGCCCTCCATCTTCTGCAGCGCCGCCGTGGCGGCTTCCAGCGCCGCCGCCCTCTCCTCTTCCGTCGTGCCCACGAACGCCTTCATCCATGAAGCAAAGAACTGCACGCACCGAATGATTTAGCAGAAATTTGTTAGCTAGTGTTTACTATCTGACATCTGCAGCTACTGATCGATTGCACCGCGTACGTACATGGTCGTCGGTATAGGCGCCCCAGAAGCGGGCGACGGCGCGGTCGTGGGGGTCGGCGGGGAGGAAGGCGGGGCCGGAGCCGGGGAAGGCGTCGTCGAGGTACTGCACGATGAGCATAGACTCGCAGATGGGCTTGCCGCCGTGGAGGAGCACGGGGACCTTCTTCTGCACAGGGTTGGATGCGATGAGCAGGTCGCTCTTGGCTGTGAGGTCCTCTTCCACGTACTCGTAGCTCGTGATCCCCTTGAGGTGCAGAGCGAGCTTCACCCGGTGCACGAACGGGCTCACCCAAAATCCGAGCAGCTTGAGCTTGTCACCTCCTTCTCCGGCCGCCATTGGAGATTGGACTAGCTAACTTTCTCGGGCTCTGAAACTACCAGGAGCTTGTGAGGTGCCGGGAGAGGAACGACGAACACATGATCTATATAGATAAGATGATCAATGCTTGTGGTCGTTAACAGAACGTACCTTGCGACGTAGACGTACGCCGGCTGAGTAGGGGTATGCCGGCCGGACCACCGATCGCCGATCGGGAAGATCCGCGTGGACGGTGGCTAGCAGCCCGCATTAACTTGCCTACCTGCCGCAAGAACAAAACAAAACTCGTCTTTATACCAGGTTACGACCAGAAATGAGAATAGACGTTGTTCTTGATTGATAACGAACGGTCCGGTTAGCAGTTGAACAAACCTTCATTGTGATTACCGGCAGGCCGGCAGAATCTCCATGCAGCCTCAAGAAATTAAACTAGGGGCGCCGCACCTCAGACGTTCCACCGCCCGTCTCCCAGTTTCGCCGGCGCGCGTTCTGGTCGGCGTTGAGCCCTGAGCGAGCACCGATCGATATTAGTTTGGTATTGACAGTGAGTCAGTGATCAATTTCTTCGAACGAGCAACAAGTATGTCCTACAAATCAACACAGCTTGTCCACAATGTACTTCACGCTGTTGTAATCATGTATATCAATCATGAATGACGAAGTTGCAAGATTCAGAGTACGACATCTCCGGCGAGCAAACTATCGATATTCGGCACGTCCAACGACCTGAAGACTTATGATAACAGCATCATGACATTCTCTTGAAATAAGTTGCTAACACGTCGATCAGCTTCCGCCAGCTTTCGGATTTGTGTTATTATGAGAGTCGCACGTGAGTTGCAGCCGTGTGCAACCGAGAAAAGATGTGTCCTAAATATCAGTCAACTATCTAACCATTGGGTTTTCCGTCGTGCTTCGTGCTAGTTTGTGAGTTTTTTTTTTTTTTTGAGATTTTCTGCATTCATATCACGAAATAATACAAAGTTGACCCTTACAAGCACGCTGTAACACAATCACAAAGGACCATGAACACCTAGAACACCCTAACACAACCATGATAACAAAAGATCTCCGGAGCCCTGTGACATCATCCCAGAAACTTGAGAGAAGACCCCTGCAGCAGAAATATCTGCAACCAAGCGCAAGCAGGTCATCATTTTTTACCACGGTACAATTGCTGCCACGTTGCTTCCTCCTTCCTTGACACCAGCGCCGAGAGGGCATGGACACCAATCCAACACACCTGCAACAGCCGTCGCCATCTTTGGCTTTGAGTACCGCGAAAAGTGTCCCTTCCGGATGGAATAGAACTCGAGTCAACCGACCGGTCTAGCACCGCGCCGAGCCATCCGCCCGGGCAAAGCAGGATCTCCCTCCAGCATCAGCGCGGAGGAAAGAGAAGAACAGCAGCAGCAAATCATACTAACAAGGAGGAAGAAGGGTCTTCGTCTCCATGCATCCATCGCCCATCTGAGGACCCAACCGGCCAGTGCCGATCAAACTCCAGACACCATAGCGTGCGACCTCAACGTGATCCGGGGATCCCCCACCCCACTGGCTCCTAGACGAAGGCAGAAGCCTCGCCTGACCGCGAATGGAGCCCAGAGAGATTTATTCTGACGCGACACCACCGCAACGGCCTCGACAGCGTGTCCCTCAACCCTAACCCTACCACGCACCCGCCTAGCGGACAGACCCGAGGTTCCCCCTCCCACCGCCGGAGCAGCCGGCGAAGAGAGAGAGGGAACCAGCGGCGTCGCTGGCGGCACGCAAGGGAAACCCTCGCCGCCTCCTTGATCGCCTCGTGCGATCCGACTTTCCCGGGAGCGAAACGTCGATAGGTGTGAGTTGCACGTGGTTTATAGTTGTGTGGTAACTCACTGAAATTTAATTAATTCTCAGTTTACTATTTAGTTGTAGAATTTGGGCCGTGATGCGTGCTAGACTAGAAATTGCACATGAGATTATCTAACTCAAGTGAGCATTAGACAATTCGAAAGCACGATCTTGAGATTTTAGGATCCAAGATGAAAATTAGAATATGGACTCCATCACAAAATCTAATATTCCCAGATACTGGTATCATCAATACATTTTTCTCTTGAGAACTCGCAGGAGATTGATACGTGTAAAGCACACGTTCGTTGGGAGACCCCAAGAGGAAGGTATGATGTAATGTAGCAGCAAGTTTTCACTCAGTACGAAACCAAGGTTATCAATCCAGTAGGAGTAGAAGCACTTCTGAAAGTTGTCGGTGGAGGAGTGTAGTGCGGCGCAACACAAGGGAAACCAGCACCTGACGTGGAATCTGCACACAACACAATCAAACTATTTTGCCCCAACGATACCGTGAGGTTGTCAATCTCACCGGTCTTGCTGAAAACAAAGCGTTAAATGTATGGTGTGTTAAATGATGTTTAATTGCAGAGAATGAAAAGTAATAATGATTGCAGTAGGTTGTATTTAACAGATGTAAAAGAATAGACCGGGGTCCACAGTTTAGTTGTGGTGTCTGTCCATAAAAGATAACTAACATGTTGGGTAAACAAATTACAGCTGGGCAATTGACAAAATAATGAGCGCATAACAATGCATATATATGACATGATGACTACTATGATATTCATGCGGGCATTTGATACGTCTCCAACATATTCATAATTTCTGATGTTCCATGCTTATATTATGCCAATTGCTACATGTTTTATTTACAATTTATATCATTTCTATGCATTTTCTGGGACTAACCTATTAACAAGATGCCACAGTGCCAGTTCCTGTTTTCTGTTGTTTTTGTATTCCAGAAAAGCTGTTCTGGAAATATTATCGGAATTGGACGAAACAAAAGCCCAGAGCCCTATTTTATGTTACGTACACGGAGTCCGAAGGAGAAACAAAGACGGGCACCGAGGCGGCCTCACCACGTGGCGACGCGGCCCCACCTTCTGCCACGCCGTGACGTGGTGAGGGCCCCTCGGGTGCCCACCGAGGTCGCCCCTTCGCCTATATATTCATCTATTCGGGAAAACCCTAGACACCCGAGTCATATTCCACGAAAATTTCCAGAGCCGCCGCCGCCGTCAACCCTAACTCGGAAGGGTTCTGAAACTCTTCCCGGCACCCTGCCGGAGAGGGGAATCATCACCGGAGGGCTCTACATCGCCATGCCTGCCTCCGGAGTGATGTGTGAGTAGTTCATCCTTGGACTATGGGTCCATAGCAGTAGCTAGATGGTTGTCTTCTCCTCTTGTGCCACCATGTTTAGATCTTGTGAGCTGCCTGTCATGATCAAGATCATATTATTGTAATGCTACATATTGTGTTTGCTGGGATCCGATGAATATTGAGTACTATGTCAAGATTATTATTTAATTATCATATATATGTTATTTATGATCTTGCATGCTCTCCGTTACTAGTAGATGCTCTGGCCAAGTTGATGCTTGTAACTCCAAGAGGGAGTATTTATGCTAGATAGTAGGTTCAGTCTCCATTTAATCTGGGGGAGTGACAACAACCTCTAAGGTTGTGGATGTGTTGTTGCCATTAGGGGTAAAACAGCGATGCTTTGTCTAAGGATAATTGTATTGCTTACATTATGCACTTCACTTAATGCAATAATCTGTTGCTTGCAACTTAATACTGAAAGGGGTGCGGATGCTAACCTGAAGGTGGATTATTAGTCGTTGGATTACGGTCTATGAATCAGGTTGTAATGCCCAAATAAATCTCATAGTAGCCATCATGACTTGTACATGCATTGTTATGCACTTCTCTATTTTGTCAATCGCCCAGCTGTAATTTGTTTACCCAACATGTCAGTTATTTATTATGGATAGACACCACTAGTGAACTGTGGACTCCGGTCCATTCTTTTACACTGATAATACAATCTACTGTAAACATTGTTCTTTTACATTCTCTGCAAACAAACATCATTTTCCACACTATACGTCTAATCCTTTGTTTTCAGCAAGCCGGTGAGATTGACAACCTCATTGTTAAGTTGGGGCAAAGTATTTTGGTTGTGTTGTGTGCAGGTTCCAAGTCAACCGTCAGGACCTCCCCTTCGACGCAAGCACTTTTCCTGGCGCCGTTGACACCTTCAGAAGTGTCTTCATCTCCTACTGGTTCGATAACCTCGGTTTCATACTGACGGAAAACTTGCTGCTACACTCATCATACCTTCCTCTTGGGGTCTCCCAACGAACGTGTGCCTTGCACGTATCAAGCAACTTTTTCTGGCGCCGTTGCCGGGGAGGTCAAGCCTTCTGCAAGGGGAGTCTCTCACTTCCAATCTCTTTACTTTGTTATTGTCTTGCTTAGTTTATTTTTATTTTGTCTTGTTTGCTTCTTTTTATCAAAAACACACAAAAAAATAGTTTCTTGCATTTAGTTTATTTTGGTTTGTTATTATGTCTAGTTATTTATTTGCTATCAATGGGTTTTCTCTTTGAAACAAAATCTTATTGTCTAACTGGGTTCAGGGAGGAACAACAAAATTATTATAAGGAATACCGCTTGTCTCAAAAAGGGAAACACTTATGGGTGCAAATATATAAATTGAATTGATTTGCTAGAAACTTGTGCTCTACTTATGATGAATCCTACTGCTTTAATGAATCTTCTTGTTGTAGAAGGCATAAACACCTCCGTTTTCAATGTGAGTATAATGATAATGAAACCTTGGCTCCTTATGCTAAAGGAAACTATGACTTTGATAATCTTGAACAAATTGAAGAATTTGTTGTTTTTAAGGGTGCCTATGAAATTGCTGGTTATATTCAACATGATGATGCTCCTTGTAGAACTGAGAATTATGCCAGACTGGTTATTGCCTTTAATATTACAATGACAATCCTTATATTACTGAATTTCTTGAAAGAACGTATTCTCCAGAACAAATTGTTTCCTTTCAGGAACCTGTGGGAGAAGAAACCGCTGAAACTAAAGGCTCATTGGATGAAAAAGAGGAAGAGAGTGATCAACAAATGGAGGATCTACCTTATAATGATAGTAACTCCTTAACTCTTACACTATATGATTTCCCTCCATGCCTACCTAAGGAAGAAGAATGCCATAATGTTGAATGTCATGATTCTATTGAAATATCTACTTTTGATAAATTTGAAGTAACAAACACCTTGACTCAAATAGAAGAGGAAATTGCAGAAAGTAAAACATTGGTCCCTAATGTTTTATATGATAATTCTCTTGATGATGGTCCTATCTTGTCTAATGATATTAATTATACTACTATTGTCAAAAGTGGGTTTAATAACCCCAGTGTTCCTGATCTTCATAAAAATTATGTGTTTGTAGATCATGAAAAGCATGTTTTATGTGATAGTTATATTGTTGAGTTTGTTCATGATGCTACTGAAAGTTATAATGAGAGAGGAAAATATGGTTGTAAAAGTTTTCAAGTTACCAAAACACCTCTCTTTATGTTGAAAATTTTGAAGTTGTATTTGTTTGATCTTTCTATGCTAGTTGCTTTATGATTTAAGAATTTATTTTCTTACAAAATTCCTTTGCATAGGAAGTGGGTTAGACTTAAATATGTTTGACATTTGCCTCTTAATGCTCTCTTTTGTTTTTCAAGTCTTATTCCTGTGAGAGCATCATTAAAATCTTCAAGCCTAGCTAAAAGGCATTAAAGAAAGCGCTTTAGGGAGGCAACCCTTTATCTTTTGTTTTCAGTTTGAGTCAAGGAGTTTGCTTACTTCTGTAACAACTCCTTTGTATTTTTATTTTATCGCAATATTGTGCCAAGTAAAGTCTCTAGTAGAAAGTTGATGCTAGATTTGGATTTCTGTGCAGGGACAGATTTTGCTGTCCACCGTTTTGAGCTGTATAAATTCCAGAAAAACTGAAAAATTCAAAAAAATTCATGCATGATCCTCAGATATGTACGCAACTTTCATTAGTTTTGAGTTTTCTGATCTGAGCAACTTAAGTGCTCGAAAAAATTCGTCTTTACGGACTGTTCTGTTTTGACAGATTCTGCCTTTTATTTTGCATTCTCTCTTTTACTGTGTTTGAGTGGATTTCTTTGATCCACAAAACATCAGGGCTGTAGCTAATGTCCAGAAGTATTGGTGATGATTGTGTCCTTACAGAACATGTGAATTTTTGATTATGCACTAACCCTCTAATGAGAATTACTCTGAGTTTGGTGTGAAGGAAGTTTTCAAGGATCAAGAGAGGAGAATGATATAATGTGATCAAGAAGAGTGAAAAGCCTAAGCTTGGGGATGCCCCCGTGGGTCACCCAAGCATATTTCAAGAAGACTCAAGCGTCTAAGCTTGGGGATGCCCAAGGCATCCCCTTCTTCATCAACAACTTATCAGGTCATCTCTAGTGAAACTATATTTTAATTCTTTCACATCTTATGTGCTTTACTTGGAGCGTCTGTGTGCTTTTATTTTTGCTTTGTTATTTTCATTTTCTGAATAAATTGAATATGTGTGGGAGAGAGACACGCTCCGCTTTTTCATATGAATACTCGTATTCTTCACTTATATTTGTTGAGTATTCTTGTCTAGATACAATGTTTTAGCTCCTGTTTTTCATGCATCTCTTGTTCAGAGTTGTTAGTTCTTGTAAAGAAGTACTCTCTTGTTTCATTGTTAAATTATTTGGAGAGTTTTGTGTTGAAAAAATTGATTGGTGTTTGGTTGGAAACAGAAAATGCTACATGTGGTAGATGGTATATTGAAAAGACATACTTATTCTTGTAGATCATTGTCTTGGATAATTTGATGCTTTGCAATTGTTTTGAGCTCTCAAGTAGATCATGTTTAAGCTCTTGCATCATGTAGTTAAAAACCTATTAGTGAAGAACTACCGTAGAGCTTGTTGAAATTTGGTTTGCATGTTTGGTATCTCTAAGGTCTAGATATTTTCTGGTAAAAGTGTTTGAGTAACAAGGAAGACAGTGTAGAGTCTTATAATGCTTGCAATATGTTTTCATGTAAGTCTTGCTGTACCAGTTGATATCCGTGTTTGCTTCAAACAACCTTGCTAGCCTAAACTCTGTACTGAGAGGGAATGCTTCTCGTGCATCCAAACCTTGAGCCAAAACCCATGCCATTTGTGTCCACCATAACTACCTATTATGTGGTATTTCCTGCCATTCCAAGTAAATACTTCATGTGCTACCTTTAAACTATTCAAAATATTATCTCTTATTTGTGTCAATGTTTTATAGCTCATGAGGAAGTTATGTGGAGTTTTATCTATCAACCTTGTCATTTACTTTTGACAGACTTTCACCAATGGACTAGTGGCATATACATCCGCTTATCCAATAATTTTGCAAAAAGAGCTGGCAAATGGGGTGCCCAGTCCCAATTAATTACAACTATAACTGCTTAATTCTCTTCACATGTTTTGCCATGATTTATCAGAAGCAATTTTCAAAGTGTTAAACAATTTAAATAGGCACTCCTCCATGGTATGTGATTGTTGGAAGGCACCCGAGGATTCGGTTAGCCATGGCTTGTGTAAGCAAAGGTTGGGAGGAGTGTCATACCAATTTATAAATGTGCATGTGTAAACAAAAGAGAAGAGGGATGATCTACCCTTGGGTAGAAATAACGTCCTTCATGGGAGCCGCTCTTGAAAGTCTGGTTGACAAGGGGGTAGAGTGCCCACTGCCATTCGTTGACAACAACAAACACCTCTCAAAAACTTACTTTATGCTCTCTATATGATTTCAAAATTAAAAAGCTCTAGCACATGATTTAATCCCTGCTTCCCTCTGCGAAGGGCCTTTCTTTTACTTTTATGTTGAGTCAGTTTACCTACTTCTTTCTATCTCAGAAGCAAACACTTGTGTCAACTTTGTGTGCAATAATTATTATATGCTTGCTTATTGCACTTATTATATTACTTTGTGTTGACAATTATCCATGAGATATACATGTTGAAAGTTGAAAGCAATTGCTGAAACTTAAATCTTCCTATGTGTTGCTTCAATGCCTTTTACTTAGAATCTATTGCTTTATGAGTTAACTCTTATGCAAAACTTTTTGATGCTTGTCTTGAAAGTACTATTCATGAAAAGTTTTTGCTTATATGATTCAGTTGTTTACTCTTTATCTACCTGTTAGCAAACTATAGACCATTGCCTTGAGTCACTTCATTCATAACATGAGCCTTGCAATATTATTGATCAAGATTGTGTGGTAGCATGTCTCCTCAGAAATTATTTTGTTGTTATCGTTTTACCTACTCGAGACGAGTAGAACTAAGCTTGGGGATGCTTGATACGTCTCCAACGTATCCATAATTTCTGATGTTCCATGCTTATATTATGTCAATTGCTACATGTTTTATTTATACTTTATATCATTTTTATGCATTTTCTGGACTAACCTATTAACAAGATGCCACAGTGTCAGTTCCTGTTTTCTGCTGTTTTTGTATTCCAGAAAAGATGTTCTGGAAATATTCTCGGAATTGGACGAAACAAAAACCCAGTGCCCTATTTTTCTGTCACGTACACGCAGTCCGGAGGAGAAACGAAGATGGGCACCGAGGCGGCCTCACCACGTGGCGGCGCGGCCCCACCTTCTGCCGCGCCGTGACGTGGTGAGGGCCCCTCGGGTGCCGACGTCGCCACTTCGCCTATATATTCATCTATTCGGGAAAACCCTAAACACCGAGTCATATTCCACGAAAAGTTCCAGAGCTACCGCCGCCGTCAACCCTAACTCAGGAGGGTTCTGAAGCTCTTCCTGGCACCCTGCCGGAGAGGGGAATCATCACCAGAGGGCTCTACGTCGCCATGCCTGCCTCCAGAGTGATGTGTGATTAGTTCATCCTTGGACTATGGGTCCATAGAAGTAGCTAGATGGTTGTCTTCTCCTCTTGTGCCATCATGTTTAGATCTTGTGAGCTACCTATCATGATCAAGATCATATCTATTATATAATTAAAACAACAAACAATCAACAGCCAGTTTAACCAACAATGAAGGAACGGTTGAGATTAGAATATAGTAATAACGCTAATTTGGAAAGAGTAGAGTCAAAATCGTATTGCAGAAGGAGCCATAGAGAAAACAAGTCGTACGACATATACGCAGGTATTAATAGTACGGCCGTCTGTCTGGCCGGCGTAGATGAGTTGGTTTCTGGAGCATATGAAGATTCTGGACACGTACGTGCAGTCAAATCGATTAGATGAACACGGCGGATTCATCACGATTCCCTCTGGCCGTTCGACTTATGTTCGTCGGCCTCTAGGTTTTCATGGAGCATTGGCGATTACACCGGCGCATGCAGTCACGCACGCCGTCCCGCGGAGGAGACCACTGCATCGCAATCGCAATGGACATCCTCTCTACCGGTGTTGACTCTCTCGCCCCGGGCCGGAAAGATTTTCTACCACTCTTCAAGGAAGCCTACTATTTTGAAGCCAAATCGTTTTGTTTTAGCATGTCAGGAGGAGTGCGATTGCTCTCCAGGCAATCTTTGCCAATGCTAGCACCAAGAAAAGCAAGATCGGACGGCCGGCGGCATCGCTCGGCCACATCAGGAACCATGGACGCAATCAGCAATCTGCACAGCTTCATGAAGCAATCGGATCACGGCACAAGCGACCACGCCACAAGCGTGAGATTACGCCGTCTCCGGTGATCTACCCGCCAATGAAGCCGCGTGGATTGTGGTTACCGACGTTGTTGTATGTTAATCGAGGTCTTCGCTGGCTGCGTGGATGCGAATTATGTCCGTGAAATTCCTTGCAGTACATACTGATGCCCTCTAGAGAAAAAAGGTCAGGACATCGTGCATCCCATCGATATGGTTGACACTCAGCTAATCTCTCATCAATACTGAATTACTGATGCAGGTGTCGCTATAGTTTTATGGATCAATTTTGGGATAAACTTATTACATGCAGGTTCATGCAGTAGTTGGTACAATTTATGCATCAGATATGTGTCTTTCTTCACATATGCTGGCTTAGAAGAGGAACTCCTTGCGTTCTAATATTTGAGTCATATGTCAGATCAATATTCTGTAGCTGGCCACTTGCTACGTCTCCCTAGCGGCAAGACCCGTTCAAGGCGACGCTTCTTCTTTGTGTTGTTGCTGCCAACTTGCCAAGATCAGGGTCTCCCAGCCTGCATCTTGCATGCACATCTTCACGACCAAGTTACCATGGCGTCAGTCAAGCGGCGTCCGGCTGCCATCGTCGATGAGGAGATAGAACACTTTTTTCTATCGATCCGTTAATTATACTATGACTTTCGTGAACAATAGGCGAAAGGATATCCAAGAAATCAATAAATCATTGAACGAGGATTACCTACTTATTGGACAAAATTTCTTCAAGCAAAGTGAGAATAAAGACATAAATTCTAATACCCATATTTAGTTGTTGAAGTTTCTGCTTTCACATGTTTTATAATATCATATTTCAAACTATAAAAATGTCCTCTGGTGACATGGCTATATAATGTATTTCTTGATCAAGTTTTTCCTCAGCTAGGAAGGATATATTGGTCACTCTGAAGGTAGAAACATTTTTTTCATGTATCATTCAGGTAAGACGAGAAAAATAATCTCCTATGATTGATGTCATTGTTTGCACCGGTTTATTTTTTAGACATGCTGAGATCTCATAAGTAGGCGTGATGAAATTTGTGCTACTTCCATTAGAAATAGTATTATTGGTTTCCTATTTTCCTTCTGTTAGAAAAAATGAACAAGGTGTAATGACTCGAAGTTGATCCATTGCCGCAAAAGGAAACCAATACAGAAGAATTACCATCGCCACACTTGCTATCATATCAGATACCAGTACTATTATGGTTAACTGTGGATGACTGATCTTATTTACTCGACCATACAACGCGATCGGTAACGTACTTGACTAATTTACGTCATGTATGGGCATTTTCTATTAGGGGGGGTGAGTTAATGACAGAATTCTAATTCAATTCTTCAGGTATTTGCTTCATGAGGCTGCCACAAGAGATAGATAGTTTCATTTTTGTCAGGTAATATCCATTTATCACCATTTTGGTCACCCGGCATTGTCCCATAGGGGGTTAACACAACACAAAAACTTCAACAAGGAGCCATTAGATTTGCCTCAGCTGATCGATCTATGGCGTGCTGGCGTTGTGCATAGCATGTTTTAATTATGTTTTGTTGGCTATTCGTCCCGATAGTTTGAATTATCATTAGACACACAATTCATTCTATCACGGCCTGGCCTGCCTAAAATATAGGAAATAAGTTAGCAATTAGAGCTTTCATATGAGTAAAAATTTTTAGAAAAATGCAGATATATGCATTATTTCTTAAATATTATAATAAAGGTGCATTTAAAATTTATGATATTCTATAAATATATGCACGCACACTAATTTCAGCGTTAGGCTGGCAAAAGGTTTATATACTGAGATATAAGCATCTATTGATCCACAGGCCGAGAGTCTCTTCATTTCTAAAAAAAATGGTTATATGTAACAATAGTTCTTAATATGAAATCATGAATGGATTATTTATTTGAAGGATGGATGAGGGGTGACAATGAGAAGAAAATGGGAGATTCCGCTGCATGGAGCCATCGAGTACGTATGATATACGTACTTACATCCTCTCTATCGGTGTAATATACCCGCAATGAGTTTGTTTAATCAAAATAGGATCAACTTTTCTCAAAAAATTTATACAATTTTTTAATGTGAAACTATATTCGAATATAAGTTTGCAGCTTTTGAAAATAGACTGAAAAAATTCATATCTATCTTCATTCAGAAATAGAGAAAACATCATGGAAAGTGTAAATATATATTTTCTAATGTGTCACTAATGTATAAATGTGATTGCCCAAGTTAAGTTAGTATAAACTTTTCTGATGTACTTTCTTGATAATACTAACAATTACATATTTTCTAAGCATATTACTCTGAATAGACCACTAAAAACATAAAGAAAAAGCAAGTAAATAGCCATAAACAATCTAGCCACGCAAATGCGCGGGTGACCCTGCTAGTTATTGTAATGTTACATGTTGTGTTTGCTGGGATCCGATGAATATTGAGTACTATGTCAAGTTGATTATTGAATTATCATATATATGTTATTTATGATCTTGCATGCTCTCCGTTACTAGTAGATGCTCTGACCAAGTTGATGCTTGGAACTCCAAGAGGGAGTATTTATGCTAGATATTCGGTTCAGTCTCCATTTAATCTGGGGGAGTGACAACAACCTCTAAGGTTGTGGATGTGTTGTTGCCACTAGGGGTAAAACAGTGATGCTTTGTCTAAGGATAATTGTGTTGCTTACATTATGCACTTTACTTGATGCAAAAATCTGTTGTTTGCAATTTAATACTGAAAGGGGTGCTAATAATCCACCTTCAGGTAGTCATCCGAGTCCCCGTTGGTATTAGGTTGCAAGCAACAGACTATTGCATTAAGTAAAGTGCATAATGTAAACACCACAATTATCCTTAGACAAAACATTGCTGTTTTACGCCTAATGGCAACAGCACATCCACAATGTTAGAAGTTGCTGTCACTCTCCCAGATTCAATGGAGGCATGAACCCATTATCTAGCATAAATACTCCCTCTTGAAGTTATAAGCAGCTACTTGGCCAAAGCATCTACTAGTAACGGAGAGCATGCAATATCATAAAATAACATATAACACAGATTGATAATCAACTTGACATAGTATTCAATATTCATCGGATCCCAGCAAACACAACATTTAGCATTACAATAATATGATCTTGATCATGATATGCAGCTCACAAGATCTAAACATGATAGTGTTGGAGATATGCCCTAGAGACAATAATAATTAAGTTTATTATTTATCTCCATGTTTATTATTAATGTTTGTATCTTTATGCTACAACTATATTGGATACTTTTATAGCAAATACAACGTATGCGAGAGGAAAACCTCCGATACACGTGTAGAGATACGAACGGAAAAAGAGTTCCTGGTCTTGTCTCTAAGACTAGCCTATCTTGTTGCTCGATGATCATGTTTTCCTGATCATGGACTTTGTATAAGTCATTCAACTATAGGAGTGGATTATCGGAATGATAATCGCACTGAACCGACCCACCGTATGATCTTGCTATGAGACAAATCTTCAACGATGAAATAGCGATTGATCATCTATTTAGTTATCATTAGCTAGATCCTTATGCTATGAGAATATCTTGTGACCGCTTATTCGACATTCGAGTTTTGATTTCCATCAAACGTCTTGCAGTAACATGGGACTATGATAGGTGGCTTTTGGGCTTGAACTAGGATAATGTATTGGAACAGAGATCGTTCAAGAATGGCACTTACTCCTCCAGACGATGGAGAGATACATCCTCTAGGCCATCTCAAGTATTATTGTTGTCACCCAATCGTCTGGACAGACACAAGCGTGATTTATCACGGGACAACATATATACGGAATGAGAAAATAGAATGATATTGGTACGAGAATAATATGTGTTATGATCAAAGGATTTGATCACACTAGAGCACATTGTCTCAATCTCGAGATATCATTGGTATCGTGTACGTAAGGGGATTAAGCGTAATGAGTAACGCACAGGTTCTGTTGTTCATTCACAACACAAGGGTGCCAGTACGAATGCCTAACCCACTACTAGTTATTGTTTGGTAAGCTCCCAAACAATACTTTGTGATTGCTGAACCTTTCGGGTCACACATTTAAGCTGTAGGTCAATCTTTGATTGAGAGTAAAGATGTAGTTTTAGTGGGAATGAGATTGTGTCGGAGTAGCTCCGATGTCACTGGGATTTATTCCGGTGAATTATAAGTTAAAGAGAGTGCGGACATCCAAAGTCCCGGGATGATAGAATGTTTTCTATCATCAGCGGATTTAATCCGAGTGCTTATAAAGAAGGAAATATTGTTCCGATGGTTTTGTCGGCGGATACTAGGTATCCCGGTTCATAAATATGAGATATATGATAAGTAATTAATTCCGGGAATTTTCCGTAAAAGGAAATATTCATTTAGGAATTAATTAGACAAAAAAATTAATTAATTATATTGGAAAATATAAATAAAGGATTTTATTTGGATCCCAATAAAAGGGGGCTGCCAAGTGGGCCCATGGGGCCCACAAGGCAGCCGCACCCACATGGTATGTGGGGGAGGGGCTGAGTCCGAGTTGGGGGGACTCCCCCTCCCCGGCGGTAGGGCGGCGGCTAAGGGCGGGCCCCACAAGGGGGCGGCGGCCAGAGCGGGCCCCACATGGCAGGAGGCGGGTGGGAGGGGTCTCCCCTCCAACCCGAGTTGGAAGTGGGGAGGGTCTCCTCCCCCCTTCCTTGTAGGGAAAGGCAAGTTTGGGAGGGAGGAGTCCTACTCCTCCTCCCAATCCGAGTTGGGGAAGGGGAGGGACTCCTCCCTCCCTTCCTTGGTCGGCCGGCCCAAAGGGGAAGGGCTTGGCCCCTTCCCCAAGTCGCTCCACCCCTTGGCCTCCTTTATAAGCAACCCCAAGCCCCTAGGGTTTGAAGACAAGAAACATAAGTTTGCCTCCGTGCAAGTTCTCTCTCTCTTGTAGATCTCATATGTTGAGAATTAGACGTCTCTAATCTTCTCATATAGATCTAATCTAGTTGATTAGATCTACCACCTAAATTACGCCGCAAGGCTGACTCTCTTCACCACGTGCTAGTAACTAGGCGGTGAATGCACGGGGTGGGTTGACACGGTGTATGTGTGGATACCGCTAGAGCGGGATTTGCGCAAGTAAGTTCCTTGGACAACGGAACAACTTCATCAAGGTCTACATCAACGTCGACGCACGGCAACAATCTCACCTCCGGCGTGGACGTGAGATTCTTCAACAGGCTACACCGACATCTACTTCGACAAACACAAGATCTTCCGCAAAGGTGGTTGTAAGTATCTTGATCATCGCATCATGAGGTGCAGCATATCTCATAGAATAGATCTTGGCGGTAAGGTTACGGATAAATTTTAAAGTTTTCCCCACAACCCAATAGATAGCACAAAGTGGAGAGACTACCAACTAGCTACTGTCATGGACCCGTAGTCCAAGGATGAACTACTCACGCATCACTCCGGAGGTGGGCATGATGATGTAGAGCCCTCCGGTGATGATTCCCCTCTCCGACAGGGTGCCGGGAAAAGCTTCTGAAACCCCCCCCCCCCCGAGCTAGGGTTGACGACGGCGGCGTCTCTGGAACTTTTCGTGGATGGAGGCTCGGGTGTCTAGTGTTTTCCCGAGGAAGTGAATAAATAGGCGAAAGGGCGGCGGCTGGAGAGGCACATGGGCCCCACACCACCCCACGACGCGGCAGCAAGAGGGGCCGCGCCGTGCCCTGGCGTGGCCGGCCAACGGCCCTCCTGCTTCTCCCTAGGGACACGGTCTTCGTGATGGAAAAATAGGGACTTCCGTTTTTGTTTCGTCCAATTCCGAGAATATTTCCAGAACAACTTTTCTGAAATACAAAATAGCAGAAAACAGGAACTGGCACTGTGGCATCTTTTTAATAGGTTAGTCCCAGAAAAATGCATAAAAATGCTATGAAGTGTATATAAAACATGTAGCAATTGGCATAATATCAACATGGAACATCAGAAATTATAGATATGTTTGAGACGTATCAAGCATACCCAAGCTTAGTTCTACTCATCCTCGAGTAGGTAAACGATAAAAACAAAATATTTTTTGAGGTGACATGCTACCATCATCATCTTTGATCAAATAGTATTGTAAGGCATATGTTATGAATGAAGTGATCCATGTCAATGGTCTATAGTTTGCTATCAAATAGGTAATGAGTAAACAACTATATCATGTAAACAAAAACTTTTCATAAATAGTACTTTCTAGACAAGTATCAACATGTTTGCATAAGTGTTAACTCATAAAGCAATAGTCTCTAAGTAAAAGGTTGAACCAACACAAAGGAATATTTAAGTTTCAGCATTTGCTTTCAACTTTCAACATATATATCTCATGGACATTTGTCAACACAAAGCAATATAATAAGCATAATATACCCGCATATGAAAATTGTTGTACCAAGATTGACACTAGTGTTTTCTTCTAAGACAGAAAGGAGTAGGAAAACTGACTCAGCATAAAAGTAAAAGAAAGGCCCTTCGCAGAGGGGAAGAAGGATTAAATCATGTGCTAGAGCTTTTTAAGTTTTTGAAATCATATAGAGAGTAAAAATATAAGTTTTGAGCTATGTTTGTCGTTGTCAACGATTGGTAGTAGAGAAAACACTACCCCCTTGTCAACCAGACTTTCAAGCACTGTTCAAGGTATCTTCCGATATTTCGATAAATCGGTCGATTTATCGCTTCTCAGTGTCTGACCAATATGATAAATCGGCTGATTTATCCTCCGATATGCCGATAAGTTGGCTGATATGCCGATAAACCGACCGATTTACCCCCTATCTTGGGTTGACCGATAAGTTACCGATAAGCGATATCCCCAACATTGCTTTCAAGAGCGGCTCCCATTGAAGGACGTTATTTCTACCAGCAAGGTAGATCATCCCTCTTATTCTCTTTTATTCACACATGCAGTTATTCACTGGTATCATCGCTTGACTGATTGGATCAGGAAAAAAATGTGAAGAGAATTTTTGGTTAAAGTTGTAATTAATTGGGACTGGGCACCCCATTTGCCAGCTCTTTTTGCAAAATTATTGGATAAGCGGTGTATATGCCACTAGTCTGGTTGTGAAAGTCTATCTGACAAGATTGATAGAGAAACCCCACATAACATCCTCATGAGCTAGTAAACAGTGACACAAAATAGGAGTAATAAAGTTTTGAATAGTTTTAAAGGTAGCACATGAAGTATTTACTTGGAGTGGTAGGAAATACCACATATAGGTAGTTATGGTGGACACAAATGGCATGAGATTTTGGCTCAAGGTTTGGATGCACGAGAAGCGTTCCCTCTCAGTACAGAGTTTAGGCTAGCAAGGTTATTTGAAGCAAACACAGGATATCAAACTAATACACCAAGGCTCATATGAAAACATATTGTAAGCATTATACGACTTTACACCGTCTTCCTTGTTAACCAAACCCTTTTACCAAAAAATATCTAGACCTTTGAGATACCAATTATGCAAACCATGTTTCAACAAGCGTTCCGTAGTTCTTTACTAATAGATTTTAACTACATGATACAAAAGCTTAAGCATGATCTACTTGATAATTCAAAACAATTGATAAGTATCAAATATCCAAGACAGTGATCTATAAAGATATGTATGTCTTTTCCATTATACCATCTACCACATGTATGATGCCCACACGTATAGGGGATCACTGAAATCTTTGTTGCGAAGTATTACCCAAATTTATAGTTCGACTCGATGGGAACACAAGAATACCAATAAGACTTTAGCAACTGAGGTGTCACTCTCAACCACACCTGTATATCAATAAACTTGCAGCAGTGATAGTGATGGCAGTAGGATGATTCAAGCAAGCAAAATAAAACAGCAGTAGTAAACAAGGGTTTCCCAGTTTTCACCGGAAAAATGAAAGTGTAACTCAGAGATTTAAAACGTAGGCATGAGGTGATAGCGGGGTGTGATACGTCTCCAACGTATCTATAATTTCTGATGTTCCATGCTTATATTATACCAATTGCTACATGTTTTATTTACACTTTATAGCATTTTTATGCATTTTCTGGGACTAACCTATTAACAAGATAGCCACAGTGCTAGTTCCTGTTTTCTCTTGTTTTTGTGTTTCAGAAAAGTTGTCCTGGAAATATTCTCAGAATTGGGCGAAACAAAATCCCAGGTCCCTATTTTTCTGTCACGTACACGAAGCCGGAAGGAGAGACGAAGTAGGGCACCGAGGCGCCCACACCATACGGCGGCGCGCCCCCCTTCTGCCGCGCCTCCACGTGGTGTGGGGCCCACGGGTGCCCACCGACGCCGCCCTACTCGCCTATAAATTCATCTATTCTGGAAACCCTAAATCCCGAGTCATATTCCACAAAAAGTTCCAGAGCCGCCGCCGCCGTCAACCCTAACTCGGGAGGGTCTGAACCTCTTCCCGGCACTCTGCCGGAGAGGGAATCATCACCGGAGGGCTCTACATCGCCATGCCTTCCTCCGGAGTGATGTGTGAGTATTCATCCTTGGACTATGGGTACATAGCAGTAGCTAGATGGTTGTCTTCTCCTCTTGTGCCATCATGTTTTGATCTTGTGAGCTGCCTATCATGATCAAGATCATCTTATTGAATGCTACATGTGTGTTGCTGGGATCCGATGAATATTGATACTATGTCAAGTTGAATATTGAATTATCATGTTTATGTTTTATGATCTATCTTGCATGCTCTCCGTTGCTTGTTGATACTCTGGCCAAGTTGATGCTTGTGACTCCAAGAGGGAGTATTTATGCTAGATAGTGGGTTCATGCCTCTATTTAATCTGGGACGGTGACAGAAAGTTCTAAGGTTGTGGATGTGCTGTTGCCACTAGGGGTAAAATAGCGATGCTTTGTCTAAGGATAATTGTGTTGCTTACATTATGCACTTTACTTAATGGAATAGTCTGTTGCTTGCAACTCAATACTGAAAGGGGTACGGATGTTAACCTGAAGGTGGACTATTTAGGCACAGATGCATGCTGGATAGCGGTCTGTGTACCATTTTGTAATGCCCAATTAAATCTCATAGTAGACACTACTTGTACATGCACTGTTATTATGCACTTTCAATATTGTCAATTGCCCAGCTGTAATTTGTTTACCCAGCATGTTAGTTATCTTTATGTAGAGACACCACTAGTGAACTGTGGACCCTGGTCCATTCTTTTACATCTGATAATACAACCTACTGCAATCATTGTTCTCTTTCATTCTCTGCAAACAAACATCATTTTCCACACTATACGTCTAATCCTCTGTTTTCAGCAAGCCGGTGAGATTGACAACCTCACAGTTAAGTTGGGGCAAAGTAGTTTGATTGTGTTGTGCAGGTTCCACGTTGGCACCGGAATCCCTGGTGTTGCGCCGCACTACACTCCTTCACCAACAACCTTCAGAAGTGACTTTGATCTCCTACTGGTCAATTAACCTTGGTTTCGTACTGAGGGAAAACTTGCTGCTACACTCATTATACCTTCCTCTTGGGGTCTCGCAACGAACGTGTGCCTTGCACGTATCAGGGTGTTGCATGAATAAGATTGATCATATAATAAGATATAAATAGCAATGGGACTTATCTCTAACTCTGATATATGTAGGTATGTGTTCCATAAATAGTTGTGCGTACTAGCCAAGAGAATTTGCACAACATCTATGTCCTTCCTGCCAATTTCACCGGGCCAACTTGGAAGTGCAGGTAATTAAGGTCTACCCTTTCGAATAGCCCGGAACAACGCATTAACACTTCATGAATACATAGAATCCTCAAACTAAAACTTCTCCCCCTTGTTTTCCTATATGTCACTTTTAGGGTTCGCAGGTTCAACATAATAGCCAGGTGATACACTTTGTAGATAAATACCAAACTCAATTATATGATGGGGCAAAATAAGTTCAGTACTGAAATCATGCCACTCGGGCCCTAATAGCAAGCATTAAACATAGCATAAGTGCATCAACACAATACAAAAATATGCTCAAGATAAACCCCTAAGATCTCGGACAACGGATATCATTACATGATCAAACTCATCCAATGCCCATCCACCTCATATGCCTACAGCGGACTACTCACACGTGATGATGGTGAGGGAGCTCATGGTCGATGGAGATGAAGGCGGTGAAGACCACCTCTAGATCCCTCCTCCGGGGGAGAAATCCTGGATCAATCTGTCTCCGAAAACGAAGATCGTGGTGGCGGCGGTGCTCTGCTTGCTTCGCGAAAGCTCCCCTCCTTTTAGGTCAGCCACTTTTTCATATATATGAGGGGGTACGCGAATGCCGAAGGAGAGGCGGTGCCCGAGGCCCAAGTTGGGTGGGCCCACGCGGCCAAGGAATCTGGCCGCGTGGGACCCACTCTTTTGGCCCTCGGACACTTCCTTGTGTCCATCTTTTGCACGATGTCCTTCTTTTCCATAAAAATTGACGTGGTATTTTTCTCCGATTTAATTTCCTGCAAAAACAACCAGAAAAGAGACTTTGCTAAAAACTGTGTCTGATTCAGCAGTTTTATTCAAATATGGGAAGATTTCGGAGCAAATTATGAAGCAAAATGATTGGAAAAGTAGATGCATTTTAGGTGCATCAATGTAGCATTTTCTGTTCCAACCAAACACCAATCAACTTAATTCAACAAAAAGCTCTCTAAATAATCATAATGAAAGCAAGAGAGTACTAATTCTAAAAGAACGAACAACTCTGACAAGAGATGCATGAAAAACAGGACCTAAAAAGCACATCAGTAGCTAGACAAGAATACTCAACAAGTATAAGTGAAGAATACGAGTATTCATATGAAAAAGCGGAGCGTGTCTCTCTCCCAAACAAGAGTTCTAGGATCCAATAAAGTTTATTCAGAAAATAAAAATAACAAAGCGAAAATGAAAGCACACAGACGCTCCAAGTAAAGCACATATGATGTGAAAGAATTAAAATATAGTTTCACTAGAGATGACCTGATAAGTTGATGATGAAGAAGGGGATGTCTTGGGCATCCGCAAGCTTAGACGCTTGAGTCTTCTGAAATATGCTTGGGTGACCCACTAGGGCATCCCCAAGCTTAGGCTCTTCACTCTTCTTGATCACATTATATCATCCTTCTCTCTTGACCATTGAAAACTTCCGCCACACCAAATTCAAAGTAATTCTCATAGAGGGTTAGTGCATAATAAAAAACTCACATGTTCTATCTAAATAAAATTTGACTTTTAGTTTAAACATTAGCTACAGCCACTGATGTTATGTGAAGCTCTTCCACCTCAAAAAGAATTCCACTCAACACAAGTAAAAGAGAGAATGCAAAATAAAAGACAAAATCTGTCCAAAACAGAACAGTCCCTAAAGACGAATTTTTTCGAGTCACTTACGTTGCTCAGATCAGAAAACTTTGAACTAACGAAAGATGCATACATATCTGAGGATTACGCACAAACATTTTCTGATTGTTTCAATTTTTCTGTGATTTTACAGAAGTGAAACGGTGAACAACAGAAATCTGTTCCTGCGCAGAAATCCAAATCTAGCATCATCTTTATATAGAGACTTCACTTGGCACAACAATGCAAGAAAATAAAGATACAAAGGAATTGCTACAGAAGTAAACAACACCTTGACTGAAAACTGAAAACAAAAGATAATGGGTTGCCTCCCAAAAGCGCTTTCGTTAATACCTTTTAGCTAGGCTTGAAGATTTTAATGATGCTCTCACAAGAATAAGACTTGAAAAACAAAAGAGAGAATCAAGAGGCAAAATGTCAAAGACTTAAGTCTAACCCACTTCCTACGCAAAGGAATTTTGTTAGAAAACAAATTATTGAAGCACAAAGTGACTAGCATATGAAGGGAAAACAAGTGCAATTTCAAAACTTTCAATGTAAAGAGAGAAGACTTGATGTTATTGTGATATATGAAACCGTGTCTCCCTCTCTCATAAGGATCAGTAGGTCTTAAAGTACCCAACAAATAAAAGCAAATCAAGAGAAAGCTGAAAACCTTCATCATAAAGAGAAGAAATTTAGTAACATGAAGATTTCTATAACCATATTTTCCTCTCTCAAAATAATTTTCAGTAGCATCATGAACAAACTCAACAATATAACTATCACATAAAACATGCTTTTCATGATCTACAAACACATAATTTTTATTAAGCCCAAAAACAGTGGGGTTATTAAAACCACTTTTGACAATAGTAGTATAATTAATATCATTAGACAACATAGGACCATCATCAAGAGAATTATCATATATAAGATTAGGGAGCACATTTTTACTTTCTGCAATTTCCTCTTCTAATTGAGTCAAGGTGCTTGTTACTTCAAATTTATCAAAAGTAGAAATTTCAATAGAATCATGACATTCAACAATATGGCATTTTTCCTCCTCCAAAGCTAGGGGCTAAAAATAATATTTTTATCAAAACCAGCTTCCCCAAGCTTAGAGCTTTCCATGGCATTAGCAATAATGGTGTTCAAAGAATGTATGCTAATACCAAAGTTATGCAATATAAATTTCCATAGGCTTTTTAATTTTCTCTTCAAACACCTCATGTCCCAACTCAAGATAAATTTCATAAAGCTCTCTCATGTTATTTTCAGCCGTAGGACTAGTTTCAAGGAAAGTAACCGTTGATAGCAAGTAAAGAGCTAGACATAATAACTCAGCAAGACAATAACAAAGTAAAGAGATTGGAAGTGAGAGACTCCCCTTGCAGAAATCCTCTTACTCCCCGGCAACGGCGCCAGAAAACTAGCTTGCTACGTGTAAAGCACACGTTCGTTGGGAGACCCCAAGAGGAAGGTATGATGTAATGTAGCAGCAAGTTTTCCCTCAGTACGAAACCAAGGTTATCAATCCAGTAGGAGTAGAAGGACTTCTGAAGGTTGTCGGTGGAGAAGTGTAGTGCGGCGGAACAATAGGGAAACCAGCACCTGACGTGGAACCTGCACACAACACAATCAAACTACTTTGCCCCAACGATACAGTGAGGTTGTCAATCTCACCGGTCTTGCTGAAAACAAAGGGTTAAACTTATGGTGTGGAAAATGATGTTTAATTGAAGAGAATGAATAGGAACAATGATTGTAGTAGGTTGTATTTATCATATGTAAAATAATGGACCGGGGTCCACAGTTCACTAGTGGTGTCTCTCCATAAAAGATAACTAACATGCTGGGTAAACAAATTACAGCTAGGCAATTGACAAAATAATGAGCGCATAACAATGCATATATATGACATGATGACTACTATGATATTCATGCTGGCATTACAACAAGATACATAGACCGTTATCCAACAACATCTATGACTAATAATCCACCTTCAGGTAGTCATCCGAGTCCCCGTTGGTACTAAGTTGCAAGCAACAGACTATTGCATTAAGTAAAGTGCATAATGTAAACAACGCAATTATCCTTAGACAAAACATTGCTGTTTTAACCCCTAATGGCAAGAGCACATCCACAATCTTAGAAGTTGCTGTCACTCTCCCAGATTCAATGGAGGCATGAACCCACTATCTAGCATAAATACTCCCTCTTGGAGTTACAAGCATCTACTAACAGAGAGCATGCAAGATCATAAATAACATATAACATAGATTAATAATCAACTTGACATAGGGATCCCAGCAAACACAACATGTAGCATTACAATAATATAATCTTGATCATGATATGCAGCTCACAAGATCTAAATATGATAACACAAAGTGGAGAGACTACCAACTAGCTACTGCCATGGACCCGTAGTCCAAGGATGAACTACTCACGCATCACTCCGGAGGCGGGCATGATGATGTAGAGCCCTCCGGTGATGATTCCCCTCTCCGGCAGGGTGCCGGGAAGAGCTTCTGAACCCCCCCCCCCCCCCGAGATAGGGTTGACGACGGCGGCGTCTCTGGAACTTTTCATGGATGGAGGCTCGGGTGTCTAGGGTTTTCCCGAGGAAGTGAATAAATAGGCAAAAGGGCGGCGGCTGGAGAGGCAAGTGGGCCCCACGCCACCCCACAGCGCGGCAGCAAGGGGAGCCGCGCCGTGCCCTGGCGTGGCCGGCCCACGGCCCTCCTGCTTCTCCTCTCTGGACACGGTCTTCGTGATGGAAAAATAGGGACTTCCGTTTTTGTTTCGTCCAATTCCGAGAATATTTACAGAACAATTTTTCTGAAATACAAAAACAGCAGAAAACACGAACTGACACTGTGGCATCTTGTTAATAGGTTAGTCCCAGAAAATGTATAATAATGCTATGAAGTGTATATAAGACATGTAGCAATTGACATAATATCAACATGGAACATTAGAAATTATAGATACATTTGAGACGTATCAGAGGTCTACGCGTCATTAGATTAAGCTTAATTAGGGAATAGTAACAAGGTTCGTCCCACAACAGAAGTTACAAGGCCGGCGACATGAATCCACATGTCGTACATGCATACCTTCTTCAAAATCGTGTTAGCGTTGTGGTCGGTGGTGGGGGTAGGGCACCTTCGGCCAAGGCGTAGAGGATATCAAACACTGATTGTAAGCAACTACACAA
The DNA here is from genome assembly GCA_947311845.1 of Poa pratensis. Taxonomy (NCBI): domain Eukaryota; kingdom Viridiplantae; phylum Streptophyta; class Magnoliopsida; order Poales; family Poaceae; genus Poa; species Poa pratensis. Next base: position 55,338,751 of record CAMZMU010000042.1, read on the forward strand.
GGGTGACCTCAGAGTGATGAGGTAATGCGTCGAACCTCAGGCGCGCGTGTGTGTGGGGTTGGGGGGGGGGGGGGAGAGTGAACCAGGTTAGAGTTGACGCAACGTCAAGATCTACACGTGGATTATGTGCGAGGTCTTTTAACCAATTACTACAAGATATACACTAACTTCTTAGAACTTAGTGTTAATTTATCTCGAGGAACATGTAAACTGACTCGGTTTATGCAACCCTAATTCACATCGTGTATATAAGGGAGAATGAGGGTCTGCCAAGCGCTATGGTTAATCATTAGCCATATTCTACCATAGGCGAGATCGAGCATCCCTCAATGTCCAATAACTGAAAGAAAGTACAAGCCGCTAAAACACGAAATAGGCATGTCATCGGACACACTATTTCCTCCGACGTTACGATACTAAAATTCAACTCGCTGACAAGAAGATGATAATAAAAGGCATAATTTATTAGATGGTTACTCATTGGTTCATAAAGTCAACTCAAAAGATAAGGAATCGTAATGTCATGTTTGATATAAAATTACTGTGACATGGAGCCGTTTTTTCACTCACACCAAATGGCCAAGTGATGAAAAACTTCATAAGGGCCTCTTTGATAATGTCATAGGATTCTTGTAGGAAGTCCCATAGAATTTTTTTGTTTGGTTCATAAGATCATATCCCATGCGAATTAATAGCGTAAGAATTCTGTAGTATAAATCGTATAGAAAAATGCATGATCGGTCTAACTTCATAGAAAATCTTTCACCGCAAGAATCTGTCGACATGCCACTTCCTGAAATGGCAATAAATGAAGCAACATGATCTTCTTAAATTAATACCTTTTACAATAGAGACTTTCATGCATACTAGTAAGTGTGCACGTGCAACCCATGCCTATATAATTAAACACAAAATCCTTGTAATTGTGAGTCTACAACATATGGTAATCTTTATGTGTTTATGTGCATGCTAATCTACATTTTGTGCCCCCTACACTTCGTCGTCACAATCATTGGCGGACCTTAGTGGACGCCAAAAGGGCCATGCCCCCCCTCTCACCCCCCCCCCCCCCCCCCCCCCCCCCACTCAATTACAATATGCATAATACTACTGCATTTATAATTTTTGACCATAGAAACCACAAAAAAAAAAATTGCCCTCCTCAGCTGTCATCTAATGTCATTTAGCCCCTCATACAATGTTGGTCAAAGTTCACCGTTAGTCACAACTTCAAAAGGTACCAACCGAAATTACTGCAATCTTGACGCATTACTCGATTTAGTCACTGTTAAACCACCTAGGGATAAAAATAAATAAGAAAATGGTTCCCAAACAAATGAACACAAGCTGTGTCTCTATAAAACAAGTGCACGTAATAAATGGAATGGAAATAATATGTCGTAATCAACACACATGTGCCTACGGACAAAGACATGGATCATGTTGGGAAACCGACATACGTGACTCGTACGGGCCCACCCTTTCTTGGGTGGGGGTTTTCCCTATAGATTGGTCCTCAACCCTAGCCCCTCTCCCTCTTATATATACCCCATGTATTGTATGGAGAGAGATACACAATTGATAATAAAGACTACTTGTGCCCACACCCTGCGTCTCCTTCGACTACTTCCTCTACGCTACGCAGCCTCGGGACCGGCCAGCCGGCAGAGGGTGCGTAACACGTTATCAGCACGTAGCTCTCCGCTGAGCCGTCGTCGAGCCTACCTCAAGCAGGCTCCCTGAACCGATCGCGAAGGTATAACCACAATCTTATCGCAAAAATGGATTCGTATCGCGATTTGTTTTCCTTTTTGCGTCCATCGTAATTTTTAGATGTTACCTACGTTGTCGATTTCCCTCCCGAGAGTCGAGCTGACGAATACGTCACCGACCAATGTCGATACTCTCGGATTCAGAGGGATTTGATGACGGCACCGTAGGGAGTCGGCACAGACGTGATTCCGATGATCACGGTGCCGCCGCGGCGCACCGGCTGTGCGACGCGCCGTCTCGATTCCAGATGAACGGACGATGAAAATTGACATCCAAAGCGTTCTCCGTGTCGGCATAAAGTACGTCGTCGGCTAACCATCGTATTGCCGCTCATTGTGTGTTGCATAGGTCGGCAAGCCACCACGCAACGCACCGAGCCTGGCACTACGTGGCGCCGTCATCGCACTTCCGCCGCACATCCGAGCTTGCCCTGCTGACCGAGCTCCGCGTGGTGCGACCCCTGACCGCCCGCGCTCGCTACGCTCGCTCGCGCATGTCTGCGCGCCCGCCGCCGGCGCATCGGCCCTGCTGGCCGCCGCCCCGGCAACTGCCGTGCTCGTCGGCCCCGCTGGCCCGTGCTCGCCGGCCCCGGCGCCCCGACCGCCGCCATCACCAGCTGTGACGGCCGCCGCCACCCACGCTGGGAAGCTCCTCTCTCCCTTCCCGAGCTCCTCTCTCTCCCACCCGAGCGACACTGCTCCCTTTCTCCCCGACGCCGCCGACCGCCGTAGAAGACGCCCCCGGCCGCCGCAGAATCCGCCGTCGACCGCCGCTCCCCTACGCCGCAGAGGATGGCGCCACACCGCCGGCCGTCACCGCGCCCTCGACGCTGCCCAAGGTCGTGCTCCTGACGCCGCCCGTCGCTGCAGAGGACGCCGTCCACAACGGGCAGAGCAAAAGAGGAGCTCCACATCCCGGCGAAGGCGCGTGTGTGGCTCCTCTCGCCGGCGGCGGCGCCGGACGCCGGCGGCAGCGCCGGATGCTGAGGTGGACATCCAGGGGCTTGATTGCTTTTTGTTTTCTTTGTGCAAGGACCCGATTGTTTTTTCCAGGGACCCAGTTGCTTTTTAATTTTCTAGCGCATGGCTCAACTGATACGACCTACCAAACAGCGTCTCAACTGAGCTCAGCTCAGCTCATACGATCTACCAAACATAACACAAAAAACACACTTGCATGTGGTCAACCTGGGTGGACTCAGCGCCTGTTTGATTCAAAGGAAATACAAAGGATTTGTGGAGGAATGAATCCTATAGGAAATTTTCCTATCTTAGTCGTTTGATTTGTAGGATTGGATCCTATAGGAAAAATTCCTATAGGAATCATTGTACTACTTCCTATAGGAAATCTAACATTCACCTCAAGCTCATTTTACAAATCCTTTGGTGGAATCAAACAAAGTTTGGTGCATGCAAAGTCTTATAGGATTGGAGTGTACATGACATTGGAATCCTATAGTTTTCGTATTCCTACGATTTTCCTATCCTATGAATCAAATATGCCCTCAGCTTGTATGGGAGGAGATAGCCCACCCAGGCTACCAAACACAGCCCTAGCTCGATCGATCGATCGGCTAGCTGGATCGATCAGCCCAGCATAGTTTGCCAGTGGGCCGGTTTTGGCCCATTAACAAGCTGCGCTGACCTGCTGAAAAAAAAATGATCTTGGTGGATGGATGGCTCGTGGGTTTCGGCCTGTTTTTCGGCCCAGTTTCGGCCTGCTGCCGATACGGGCCGGACAAAATACGGAGGATGCGCGCGAACTTTACATTTTAGCACCTGCACTTTTCCAGTTTTTAGTAGAATTTTATTCCTGCTAAATAATTTATCTGTGAGTCACTGGAATAATCTGTTTTGCTGAAATTATATATCTGGGCGTAAAATAGCTACGGAAAGTCATTTTTTAGGACCAAATTTCACGTTTCGAATGCGCTTAGCATAATTTCTCTATGTACATGCTTTTATATCATGTTTTACTACAGTAATTAATTGTTTTAATACTTAGTAGAGCAATTTTAAGCACGTCCTTTTAAATTTTGGAACGTCGTCTTATTGAATTTTTGTATCAACATTGCTTTATGCAATCGATTACCTGCTGTAATCTGATATTATTTTGCATAAATCGCAGATGGCCAGAATCATGAACCATGAGTTTAAGGAGTTGGCTCAGAACAGGATGAACTACTTGACGTGGGCCTCGGACGTTGAAATCGTCCTTGAGGGCCGGAAGCTTAAGGGAGCATTGGATGCGGGGACCCAGACGGCCCCCAGCAAAACCACTCCGGCGGAAAACGCCCAAGCACTGCATTTCCTCCGCCATCATATGTGTACTACGCTGAAAAACGAGTACATGGCAGAACGGAGTGCTTCAACCCTGTGGACCGCCCTTGAGGCACGGTTCACTAGGCTGAAGTACACCATTAAGCCGCGGGCGGAGGCAGATTGGATGCGTCTGAGGTTTGCGGACTTCAAGACAGTGGGAGAATACAACTCAGCTTTACACCTGATATGTACTCAACTTGATCTCTGTGGTACCAAAACCACGGATAGTCAGAAGATCGAGAAGACTCTCTCCACATTCCATCCATCAGCTCTCCAGAGTGCGCGGAACTACCGCCAGGAGAACTTCACGCAGTATGCTTTGCTTATCAACGCCCTCCAGGTTGCCGAGGAGCATGATGAGGTTTTCAAAATGAACTTCAACTCGCAGCCTCTCGGAGGGGGTCCACGTCAAGAAGTTTATGCCGGCGCCTACAAGGTGCGCCAGCCCAAGTTCAAGAAGCGTGGCAAGAAAGGCAAGAAGGGACCTAACCCTCCCCACCCAGCCAAGCAACATCAGGCGGGTCAGGGGGAGGCAAGGCCCCAGGATTGCTTCCGTTGCGGCTCCAAGACCCATTTCTGAAGGTAGTGTCGTGCCCCAAAGCACGTCGTGGACGCGTTCAAGGCCAAGAAGGCGCGCGAGACTCACCTTGTCCAGGTGGAGGCACCATCGACACCCGCAGCAGGGCCCATGATGATCCCCACGCCCACCGCCGCGCCCATGGTGGCGCAGAGCGAGGCGCCTGTGGAGGCACATGTGGCGGTTCCCACGAACGCCATCGTGTCCATGGAGGTTGCGCACACCGTGCCCCCTCCACCGCCACAGCTGGACATCAACTCTGCCGCGGCGATGCTCGCTAATGAAGAGAAGATGAGTGAGCTCGAGATTAGGGCTGAGGTGGATGGATACTTTGCGGAATCCACCTAAATCCCACTCATTCATTTCATGATTCCCTTATGGCAATAATTTTTATACACTTATTTCAATTTGGTTGTAAGCTCTATGAGAGCAAATAATATTTGTTTCACCAACATTTATTAGTTTATTGGCGATTGGATGAATTTGCTTTCACCATTTATTCCATCATTTAATAGAGATTATTGTGTTATGTTTTGAAATATTTGTGCGTTTATGTATTAATGTAGCATCTTCCTCGCTTCATTTTTATTAATTAGACGCTATATTTTAGAACACGTGTGGCGCCCGAATGCAGGAAACGTGCCTTGCCGATAGCGGTACCACTAATACCATCTTAAGAGAAACAAAGTACTTTGAGTCCATTACTAAAATTGAGGGGAATATTACGACGATCGCCGGATGCGGTCCGCATGTAGTTGGCTCCGGACGAGCAACTATCGTAGTCCCCATGGGAACAACTTTGGTCATCAATGACGCATTGTTGTACCCAGAATCGGCTCGTACTCTCTTAAGTTTCAAAGATATTCATGTCAACGGGTTCCATATTGAGACCCATGATGATGTCAATGGTAATGAATACCTACTCATCACAAAGCACGATGAAAATGGTAAACATGTTGTCGGAAGGCTTCCTTCATTCGCTACTGGGTTATACTACACCAAGATTGTAGCACCGCCTGTGTACACTACCCTTAAAACTGTTTTTAGAAGCTCTGAACTTTTCAGCCTATGGCATGATCGGTTAGGCCATCCCGGTCTTAGAATGATGAGAAATATAATTAACAACTCGAATGGTCATACTGTTAATGCCAAAATTTTCCCGAATCCTGATGATTTCGTGTGCTCCGCATGCGCTACGGGGAAATTAATCATTAGACCATCCCCCTAAAGGTGAAGGATGAAATCCCCGCGTTCTTGGAGCGTATGCAAGGGGACATATGCGGTCCTATTCAGCCCCTCTCGGGGCCGTTTAGGTACTTCATGGTGCTCATCGATGCTTCCTCTAAATGGTCCAATGTTAGCCTGCTGTCTACAAGGAACCATGCTTTTGCAAAGTTGATCTCACAGATCATACAAATGAGAAATAAATTCCCTAATTATCATATCAAGTCTATTCGAATGGACAATGCCGGTGAATTTACTTCCAAGGCGTTCGATGATTATTGCATGGCAACGGGAATCAAACTTGAGCACTCTGTACCGCACGTCCACACACAAAATGGACTTGCGGAGGCATTGATTAAAAGAATTAAATTTATTGCCAGACCGCTCCTTCACGGTTGTAATTTACCAACTACATGTTGGGGCCAATCTCATCAACTTTCGACCATCGGCCTACAACATCCACTCTCCTATGCAGCTTGTGCAAGGGTCGGCACCGAAATTTTCCCACCTTCGTAGGTTCGGTTGCCAGGTATATGTACCAATACCACCCCCTCAGCGATCAGCGATGGGACCGCTCCGTAAGTCGGGGATATACGTTGGTTATGAGACTGTGTCCATAATCAGGTTTCTGGACCCCGCGACAGGTGACTGTCATACGGCCAGTTTCGCTGATTGCATTTTTGACGAGGTTCTTTTCCCGACTTCAGGGGGAGATAATCAATCCCTTGATGATGAAAGTCGAGAAATCACGTGGCAAGCCACGGGGATCCATGATGCGTGTAAAGCACGCGTTCGTCAGGAGGCCTCAAGTGTATGGTTTGATGAGTGTAGCAGCAAGTCTTCCCTCAGTAAGAAACCGAGGTTATCGAACCAGTAGGAAGTCGGCGATGTTCTGAAGGTGTCAACGGCGTCAGAAAACTTGGAGTTGTTGTTGGGGAGTCAGAAGTCCAGACTGTTGACTTGGAACCTGCACACAAGACAATCAAACTACTTTGCCCCAACGAATCAGTGAGGGTGTCAATCTCACCGGCTTGCTGAAAACAAAGGATTAGACGTATAGTGTGGAAAATGATGTTTGCTTGCAGAGAATGAAAAAGAACAATGATTGCAGTAGGTTGTATTTCAGATGTAAAAGAATGGACCGGGGTCCACAGTTCACTAGTGGTGTCTCTCCATAATAAAATACTAATATGCTGGGTAAACAAATTACAGCTGGGCAATTGACAAAATAAAGAGGTGCATAACAATGCATATACAAGTCATGATGATCACTATGAGATTTACTTGGGCATTACGACAAAGTACACAGACCGCTATCCAGCATGCATCTGTGCCTAAATAGTCCACCTTCAGGTTAGCATCCGCACCCCTTGCAGTATTAAGTTGCAAGCAACAGACAATTGCATTAAGTATGGTGCATAATGTAAACAATACAAATATCCTTAGACAAAGCATTGTTGTTTTACCCCTAGTAGCAACAGCACATCCACAACCTTAGAACTTTCTGTCACTGTCCCAGATTAAATGGAGGCATGAACCTACTATCTAGCATAAATACTCTCTCTTGGAGTTACAAGCATAAACTTGGCCAAAGCCTACACTAATAACGGAGAGCATGCAAGATCATAAACAACATATATATAATAGATCAATAATCAACTTGACATAGTATTCAATACTCATCGGATCCCAGCAAACACAACATGTAGCATTACAATAAGATGATCTTGATCATGATAGGCAGCTCACAAGATCTAAACATGATGGCACAAAAAGGAGAAGACAACCATCTAGCTACTGCTATGGACCCATAGTCCAAAGATGAACTACTCACACATCACTCCGAAGGCAGGCATGGCGATGTAGAGCCCTCCGGTGATGATTCCCCTCTCTGGCAGGGTGCCGGGAAGAGCTTCAGGAACCCCCGAGTTAGGGTTGACGGCGGCGGGGGCAGCGGATGTTTTCTGGAAATATGGCTCGGTATTTTAGGGTTTTCGCCTCAGGGAGAATAAATAGGCGAAGGGGTGATGTCGGTGGAGGCACGAGGCCCGCTCCCCACATGGCGGCGTGGCAGGGGGCCCACCCGCGCCATGGGTGGGGACGACGCCTCGCTGCCCCCTTCGTCTCTCCTTCGGACTTCTTGAACGTGTCGGGAAAAATAGGAACTTGGCAATTTGTTTCGTCCGATTCCGAGGATATTTGCAGAACAGCTTTTCTGAAACCAAAAACAGCAGAAAACAGGAACTGGCACTGTGGCATCTTGTTAATAGGTTAGTCCCAGAAAATGCATAAAAATGCCATGAAGTGTGAATAAAACATGTAGCAATTGGTATAATACAAGCATAGAACATAAGAAATTATAGATACGTTGGAGACGTATCAATCCATGCTCGTGACCCGCGCACTGCTGAGTCCAATAGAGAAGTCCAAAAGATAATAGATTTGCATTCCCTAGCGAATCAACTGCTTGATCATTTTAGTGATCTAAAGACTGTGACAAAGTCGCATGTGCATGCGGAATGCACCGAAAAGGGTTGAAATACCAAAGAAAGATAAGGGTATACCCACTCCCGCCCTTAGGCCTAAAAGGACGCGGAATGCGGTTTCTCAAATCCCAAGTACTCGGGGACGCCCGAAGAAAAAGGACAAGAGAGATTTATCACAGCCTTCCCCTCAAGAGGGGAGCCAGTTGAGACCTGGCACAAGCACGGAAGTTTCAGTGCACGAAATTCCGGACTTGAACTTTCCTATATCGGAAATACCCAGCGAAGATGTGTGCGCACACATTGGAGCGGGAAAGCTAAAGGACCTTGCTCCTGGATTGGGAAATCTGGTGGAGGAAGTAAATGTGCCTGATGCACCCCATGATGAAATGACCATTAACTATGTTAATTCTAGTGAGTCAATTAATCGAGCCATGGCAAATGTCGACATATATTTTGCTATTAAAATTGCCTCAATCATAGATCCTGACCCCGAGCCTAACACGCTTGCTGATTGTAAGAAGAGGTCGGATTGGAAAGATTGGCAGAAGGCAATAACTGCCGAGTTAGTATCTCTTAACCAAAGAGAGGTGTTTGGACCTGTTTGTCTAACTCCTTCCCACATACGCCCTGTTGGCCACAAGTGGGTTTTTGTTCGAAAGAGAAACGAAAATAACGAGGTAGTACGGTACAAAGCAAGGCTCGTTGCTCAAGGTTTCTCTCAGCGACCAGGTGTCGATTTTGAGGAAACTTACTCACCTGTCATGGACGGAATTACCTTTAGATACTTGATCTCAATGGCAGTAAACTTGGACTTGAACATGAAATTTATGGATGTTGTCACCGCTTACCGCTATGGTAACTTGGATTCGGACATATACATGAAGGTACCCGAAGGTATACCTGTTCCGAACCAAGGTAGAGCGAATAGAAGTTTATATAGTGTTTAGCTTAAGAAGTCACTGTATGGACTCAAACAGTCGGGTAGGATGTGGTATAATCGTTTAAGCGAGTTCCTTCATCAGAAAGGCTACACGAGCAATGAAGCTTGCCCATGTGTTTTTATACGGAGATCACAAGATAGTTTCTGTATTATCTCGGTGTATGTGGATGATTTGAATATAATCGGTACACCTGAGGATATTGAGGAAGCGAGTTCCTACCTGATGTCGGAATTTGAGATGAAGGACTTAGGCAAAACCAAGTTCTGTCTAGGTCTGCAACTTGAGCATTCCCCTGCTGGGATCTTAATGCACCACTCTACCTACACCCAGAAGGTGTTAGAGAGATTTGGATTTGATAAGGCATATCCTTCCAAGAACCCCATGATTGGGAGATCTTTACAGCGGGACAAGGACCCGTTCAGGCCTAAGGAAGATGGGGAGGAAGTTCTGGGACCAGAATTCCCCTACCTAAGTGCAATTGGCGCACTCATGTACCTCGCGAATTGTACACGGCCGGACATTGCGTTCGCCGTCAATTTGCTTGCTAGGTATAGTTCTGAGCCTACCAATAGACATTGGAAAGGCATCAAGGACGTCTTCCGATACCTCCAAGGGACCAAAGATCTTGGACTGTTTTACAGGAGGAATCAAGACCTTTCACTTGTTGGATATGCTGATGTTGGGTACTTGTCAGACCCGCACACTGGCAAGTCTCAGACTGGATATATTTTCCTTTGTGGTGGAACTGCAGTTTCCTGGAAATCATCTAAGCAGACTTTGGTAACAACTTCGACGAACCACTCGGAAATCATAGCACTGTATGAAGCATCACGAGAGTGTGTATGGCTTCGATGGATGATCGGCCACATCCAGCTGACATGTGGGCTGAACACCGTCCAAACCCCAACTATTATCTATGAGGATAATGTCGCTTGTGTTGCACAAGTCCAGACGGGTTATGTGAAGAGCAATCTCACAAAACATATCGACCCCAAATTCTTCTATGCACATGAATTGCAAAAGTCGAACGAAGTGAGAATCTTGCATACTAAGTCGTGTGAAAATCTTGCTGATTTGTTCACTAAATCATTACCGGCATCTTCCTTTGAGAGATGTGTTCGTGGAATGGGTATGATGAGACTTAGGGAGATGCAAGGTTCAGGGGGAGAATCTTCACAAACTCATCACTGAAACCTCGATCCCGATGATATACTATGCGCTCTTTCTCCATATTTTTCCCATTGGGTTTTCGGAGTTTTTGAGACATAGACAATACGGGATGTCGGACCAAGGGGGAGTGTTGGGAAACCGACGTACGTGACTCGTACGGGCCCACCCTTTCTTGGGTGGGGGGTTTTCCCTCTAGATTGGTCCTCAACCCTAGCCCCTCTCCCTCTTATATATACCCCATGTATTGTATGGAGAGAGACACACAATTGATAATAAAGACTACTTGTGCCCACACCCTGCGTCTCCTTCGACTACTTCCTCTACGCTACGCAGCCTCGGGACCGGCCAGTCGGCAGAGGGTGCGTAACAGATCACAGTCCACATAACCGTACGAGCATTTTGGCACATCATTAACTGTTTTATTTTCTACCAATTGTCATGGACGATCTTGGCCTTCTCAAACTTTGCTTTCTTGTACTTCTGCAATTCATGGCGCACTCTCTTGTACTTCAAGCCTAGCACCTCACGCAATGACGCCAGAGGATATCGTCTACCATATGAAGCCTCGCCACGAGCTGCATATCCTCCTCTTGCCCCCGTAGAACAGAAACCCAGGGCCATTCCTCCCATAGAACAACCAAAAGAGCAGCTCATGTGAGATACTGAGATCCTTCTAAATTTGCTCCAAACACAACGAAAATTGAGATCTAACCAACAAGTTCTTCATCTAAATGAACAATTTATAGCATCTTGAATTATAAATAGCTCGTGTGAGATCCTTCTAAAGTTACTGGTACAGACCATTGTAATCCTGGTTATCTTAAACTCTGCTATGGTAGTGCCTGCATATTCCTAGAAACACAAATGCTAAATTGAACTGCATTTTAACGTATCATATGCACCCTCTCATTATCTACGACATGTAACTGAAGTACTGAGTCTATTTCGTGCACCACTCACCTGAAATCTTCAGGTTTAATTTTTAATGTTACCCTTGAAACTTATTGACTTATTTTCATTATCCATTTCACAAAGGTGTTGACGGTAGTTGGAGCAGGCCGAGGGCCTTTAGTAAGAGCATCACTGCAGGTGAGTGCCTTTTTCTTCTAATAGTAACTAGCTGGGTGCCCCGCGCAATTGCGCGGCTAGAACACACATACATGTTTCGAATCTTCATATCTCATATAATTTATTAATTGATACCATTTATTGATCATTGTAAGAGAATAAGAAGCCACAATACATAAAAGATTATGATCTTGAATTTGTAGAGCTTTCCTATACTTTCACGTAACTTCATTGTTTAGGATTCCAAGTTCTATTATGTATAGCAGTGGTCATACTCTACCGTTAAATTAACTCGTATTCCTTCCTCCACTCTAGCAATCAGCTATGTCTAATCGCCCGTGGAGTGATTTTGCCACATTTAATAGCATAAACAAAGATCGTTTGCTCATTCTTAAAAAACCGATGGTAGTGACCAGTCTAGTTGATGTTGAAACCTGATAGACCGTAGCACTTGCAATGAAGATCAAAAAGCAATTGAAATATCCATGATATTTAGACCAGTTTATCACTCTGTTTCAGGGTTCAGTTAACCATCTCATTTAAGTCTTGAGTTTCAGCTAGTTACCAGCTCATTGAGCCTAGTGCGAGTGCACTTAGTGATGAATACTGATTACTTTCGAAGGTTTGGGTAAATTTTCTACGTAAGTGAAATGCATGGAAAGTGCTAAACAATAATATTCGAGTAGGATTACAAAATAAAAGAAAATTCTGCACAAACACCCTTGGTAGGCCTCTTCTTCTCACCTGGAATCCCTCTATCATTTAGCTTCCGATGGAGACGTACTGGCGCAGAGGAAACCCCAGTCAAGACCAAAGCTAATTAATTGAAGGTCATGCAAAACATGCTTCTGGCTCATTCTGCAATGGCGTGAACACGCATGCAGGACAGACGGCAGACATCATGTTCAGATTGACGTCACCTCACACCAGCCAGACCGACGTTCCTCTAGATGGACTTCATCCATACTGATCTGGACTTCAAATCGTCACCTGTTTGACGCAAGCAGATCTCAACTCCGACGAACTACATGTAAATCGACCGTGTCGGTGTGTGGAGTTAAAACTTGAGAGCATGGGGATCACGTACTGACAGGCTGAACTCGTACTTGGAGTCGTCGGGCTCCAGTTTCACCACCAGCACAATGTGCATGCAGATTGCAGAGATACTAACCAATCCAATTGATTCGCTTCCAGTCTTTTCCTTGCTTAGTGATAAATTTTCTCAATGGCATCAAGAAACCATCAATGTTTCACCTGCAAGAGAAAGAGGTCAGGATGGAAACTGATCAGCAATGGCATCACCACAAATATATGTGCGCTGTTGAATACCAGAAAAAAAGACAATGCACTGGTGTTCAATCTGAAAGAAGTTACACAATTGGTCTAAGGAAAGTTCAGTGGTGTTCTGAAAATTAACAGTCTGCCTGCACTGGTGGTTCTTACTGCTGTACATAGGACGTTGAAGGCCTGAGATGCATGGATCGAGAGGAAACGCCGGACCCATGAGAACCACCGGCCCATCTGCCCGTGGTATCCGCTAAAGATGAAGGCCGCTAGATCGCTGGAGAACCACCCGGCCGGCCGCCGGCGGTGTCCAGACGGTGATTGATTTGCTAGCAGTAGTTGAAGAGGAAACCTAGAAAAGAGTCCACGTACCAAAGAGTCCATGACCCTCAAAAACAGACTACATGTATATCGACATGATGCAGCGGGCTGGCTCCGGGCGGCGACGGCGAGCAAGCATAGGGCAATCACATTTGCCACTTTGCCATGGCCACGCAGGTGAACTAATTCCTTGAATTTAAGAGCTGGAATCGGGAGCTACATGCTCCCGGAGGAGATTTCTGGCGAGGCGTGTACTCCATGTATGTCTGTCAGAACGGCATCGCTGGCGAGCATATACTCCATCTATGTCGGTCAGAACGGTATCCGGCATCGCTGGCGAGGAATACACCGGTATCTCGAGGACTTCGTGCCGGACTTAGCTGGTACCGGATTTGGCGGGGCGAGGCCGTCGAAATAGGCGTGGCCAAGAGTGTTCCGACGATCAGCATAACGATTATCTCGGCGAGCCAGCTACCCCTCGCGATGCGGCAGCGGCCTAGCGATTGGATCAAGATGTATATTATCTTCCGTGAAAGAAGGGGTTTGCTTCTTTATTAGCATGTCACGTCCCGTGTTACATACAGTACAAATAGTGAACACATTAAACTGCACGGCTGCATGTATTGCTTTTGGAACTCTTCTGTGAATTAATCCATGGAATCCTACCAACACACGATCGTCTAGATTTCGTGGGCATCGGGCAGGACACCATCTTTTCCTTGCATATGTACGTGACCGCCTGAGCGGTTCCTTCCGTAAATCAAAACCGTTTATTTTTATGTTTTCACCTTTACTTAATCCTAGCCATCGGTTGTCTTCTACTTTAATAATATAATAGATTAACTTCTTGTAAACGTTGGTAATTTTACTGGTGTTTGTATAATACATTTGTAAGAAAAGACCTCGAAGGCGTGAAGACTGGAGAGCTCTAACCTCCCCTCCCCACCTCCCAGCTACCAAACCCCGGCGGAAGGTGATAACCCACAAGTATAGGGGGTGTATCGTAGTACTTTCGATAAATAAGAGTGTCGAACCCAACGAGGAGCAGAAGGTGTTGACAAGCGGTTTTGATGAAGGATTCACTGCAAATGCTCTCAGACAAGTTTTTAGGAGTTTTTGATATGACAGATAAATAGAGTACAAGTAAATAAAATGCAGTAGTAATAGTTGCAGCGAGTGGCCCAATCCTTTCTACAGCAAAGGACAAGCCGGTTGTTGTACTTATAATGACCAAACGTTCTTGAGGACACACGGGAATATTGTCAAGTGCTTTCGCTTCATATAGTTGATTAATCTTCATTGTTTTGATAAGTGTTGTGTGGGTGAACCTATGCTAATGCACCGCCCTTCCTAGGACTAATACATACTTGTGATTATACCCCTTGCAAGCATCCGCAAATACAAGAAAGTAATTAAGTTAAACTAACCACAGCCTTAAACTTTGAGATCCTGCTATCCCTCATGCATCGATATACCAACGGGTGTTCAGGTTTCTGTCACTCCGGCAACCCCACAATTGGCAAACGAATACACAATGCATTCCCCTAGGCCCATAAAGGTGAAGTATCATGTAGTCGACGTTCACATGACACCACTAGAAGAATAACACCACAACTTAAGTATCAAACCATTAAATATTACTCAACATAGTTCACTACTAACATCAAGACTTCTCCCATGTCTTCAAGAACTAAACGAACTACTCACAAGACATCATACGGAACATGATCAGAGGTGATATGATGATGAATAACAATCTGAACATAAACCTTAATCCAATGGTTCCACCCAATAGCATCAATAACAAGAGTAATCAACACCGGGAGAGTTTCCCCTATGAAATAGACAAGATTCAGCCCTAGATGTTATAGCGGAGACGGGGTGCAGCGGCGGTGACGATGGTGTTGGTGGTGGAGATGATGATGATGATGATCCCGATGAAGTCCAGCTCGATGACGGTGATGATGGCGACGATTTCCCCCTCCGGGAGGGAATTTCCCCCGGCAGATTTCTTCCTGCAGGGGAGCTTTTCGCTCTCTGGTGTTTTCCGCCTCGTGGAGGCGGCGGAATATTTCGATGGCCGTCCCCCTTGTGTTAGGGTTTCGAGGGGGTCAAGTACGCGAAGGGGGAACGGCTGAGGTGGGCCAGGGCCCCCAAACCACCTGTCGGCGCGGCAGGGGGCCCCACCACGCCAAGGGGTGAGGAGGGCCCACCATGGCCCATCTCAGCTCCCCCTTTTGGCCTCCTCCATCTTCTGGTAAAATAGGAACTTCCATATGTCTCCTTCGATTTATTGATCTTCAGAAATAGTGCATCTCGACGGTGCTTTTTCCAGCAAAATCCTGACTCCGGTGTCCAATTCTCCATTATTCATCAAACATGCAAAATAGGTAAAATAACATAAGTAACACTTCTAAATATGAAATATATCGATGAATAGCAGTAAATTATGATATAAAATAGTGATGCAAAATGGACGTATCAGAAGGCCACTCCGGCCACCGTCGTCCATCAACCTGCTCCCCGGATCTGGGACCGAGGTGCATCGACTTTGACCTCAGCCCATCCTCATCGGAAGGTTCCCCGGAGACTCCTAAGGTGGCATCCTTTAAGGAGGCTCTTTTGTCCAAGACGGCGGCCCATCCCTCTCCGGCTGCCCATTCGGGCGGAGGAGCTCAAGCTGGCGCTGCACCTTTGGAGGCGCCCCATTCTGGGAGGAGTGCTGAAGCCGTGGAGGGAAGCCAGGCTCACCTAGACCCAGGGTCCCCTGCCATGCAAGGTCATGTTGATGGCCCTGCGGACGAAGACCGGCCCTGGATGGTGCAGCGCAAGAAGGGCTGGTGGCGCAAGGAAAGGCGCGCCGGCGTGATGGCGAGCAAGGCCGCTTCCTTTGGCGGTGCAAGACAGCTGGGTCGTGGCGGCTTGCCGATCAAGGAGCTTCCTAAGAAGAGAGCGGCGGGGCGTTGCTTTAAGTGCTTTGCGAGCTCCCACCGTATAGCCGACTGCCGTGATCCTCCCACCTGTCTCTTGTGCAATAGATCTAGGCACATTGCACGGTGGTGCACCGGCGAGGTTTCTCCTGCTCGTCCAGCTGTCAAGGAGCGCATCGTCTTCCCCCCCGGTCACCCTCAGCTTTCCCGCAAACCTCCTTCCACCCGCCTCGTCTACCCGCCTGGCCACCCGCTTGCCACGCGCCGCTCCGCCCACACTCGCCTATCCTTTCCGGTGCCTCCTCCGGCCGCCTCGCAGCTTGATCCCGTGCCGGGTGCTGCACCGGCTTCTTCCGGGACCTTGGAGTTCAATCTCCCCGACGCTCCGCACGGGCGGCCGCACAAGTACTTCTTCACGTGGTTCCTGCATCACGAGGATGCTTCCTCCACGCCGTGTCCCTGCACTTCAGCGTCCCAGTGCTCGTTCACGTGTCCGTCTTGCTCCGGGAGGTGGCAATGGAGGTCAGGTCCGCCACGGCGGCGGCCATGGCGGTGGCGGTGGCGCGTCCCAGCGTCAGGTTCGGCGGCCTTCCAGCGGAAGAACCACGGCTGTTTGGCGTCAGCGTCAGCGCGTGGCATCAACGGTGCATGTGCCGGTGCCGTTAGGGTTTAACGGAGCTGAGGATGGAGCGACATGCCCGGTCAACTGCGGAGAGGCTGGGGCCCCGCGCGCAGAGGTTTTGGCGCCCATTGCCAAGCTTTCTGTCACGGGCGAGCTGGTTGGGCTGAGCTGCTGCTCAGGTGATGGCGTGGCCGCTGCCATGGGCGCAGTGGTTACAGCGGTGCCTCGGGAGGAGGTGCAAAAGGAGGTTGGGGATCTGCCCCATCTTCAGTTTGAGGAGCCTGTGGCGGCCTCATCTGAGGTTGCAGGAGAGGGTGATGGCCATTCCAGTATTTCTTGCTTGTCCCCTGCCGCCTCTGCTATGTTGGGCTGCCCCGGGGCAGGAAGACAGTGCTTTGGTGGGGCCTAGCTTGGAGCCGTTGCCCATCTACTCCTCACGTGATGTGCTTGGACCTGTGGTCGCTGTGGGGGCCGGAGCCAACCTTTCGGCCCAGCCTGCTGTGTTGCCTCCGGTAGGGGTGGCGGCCCACGAAGAGAGCCATTTGGGCCATTCTGTGGGCTATGTTGGCAGCTTGGAAGAGATCGAGCCAGACTCTGTCGTGGTCCACACCGCTTCCACCTTCGTGGAATCAATTGCTGCGGCCATTCCCCCACCGGCTCTGTCTGCGGCTCCTCTGATGGCGGTGACTCCCGCGCGGCCACGAATCTCCCACCAGATGTCGACGCGGCGAGCCAGCGAGAGGCTCGCTGTCAAATCCATGGCCAAGCTCGGCACCATTGAGCGCGCTAGGCGGGTCCTCCGCGAAAAATGGGGCCTGCCGACAGAAGATGAGGATGACGGCGCATCGGAGGAGATCCTCCTCAAGCGCTTCCTGGGTCTGTTCAAGGAACCGATGACGGCGCTGGAGATTGAGGCGGTCCGTGCTCTGCTTGGCACGGTCCGCGCCGCAGCCGCAAAAGGGGCACCGGCAGCCAAGGCGAAGCGTCGCTCCTCACGGGCGGCAGGGGCCGGAGCTTCCCGTGCTGCTGCATAGGAGGTGCTTTGGTTCCGTTCTGAGTTCTTAAGGTTTCTTAATGGCTGAACAAAATTGCATTATCTTCAACTGGAATGTTCGCGGTTTGAATAATCCAGCTAGGCGTCAAGTGGTTCGTGAGTTAGTGCATCGGCAGAGAGCGACGTTAGTCTTTGTTCAAGAATCAAAGCTTCAATTTGTGGATTCAGAGTTGGTGGCTGAAGCGTTTGGGCCACAATTTGCAAATAATTTTTGCTTCTTGCCAGCGGATGGTACCAGGGAGGGATCATCATCGCTGCCTCCGTTGATTTCTTTGTTTTGACACAAACGGGGAGCACACTCAACACCATCACTGCTACTATCTCGATGAGGGCTAATGGACAGAACCGGTCTCTGTCTGCTGTATACGGGCCTCAGTTGGAGGCTGACAAGGTGGCTTTCATTTAGGAATTAAGAGGTCTCAAGGATTCCGTGCTTCCTGAGTGGGTATTGATTGGTGATTTCAACCTGTTGATTAAGGAGTCTGACAAGAGCTCTCGTAATGTGAACCGGCGTCTCATTGCGTCCTTCCGCGCTGCTCTTAATTGGCTTGAGCTGTCGGAGATTCGCATGTTTGGTCGCAAATTCACTTGGACCAGTTCTTCAAATGCTCAAACTCAGTCCAAGATTGATCACTGCTTCTGTAATGCGGCTTGGAATTTGCATTTCTCGCAGTCGCATCTTCAGGCCCTTACATCCTCAATGTCTGACCACTGCATTTTGTTGCTTACGGGACATCTTGGGCTCCCCAATTTCAGAGGGTTTCGGTTCGAGGATTATTGGGTCATGCATCATGGTTTCTTGGAGATTGTGGCTGGGGCTTGGGACAAGCACGTGTCGCCGGGCGATGCTATTCGTAACTTACACATCAAGTTGTGTCGTACGGCCAAGGCGCTGAGATCCCGGAGTAGGAGAAAGGTGGGCAATATTAAGTTGTTGTCCACGTTAACAGAGCAGGTTATTTTGGGTTTGGATGTGGCTCAGGAGAGCAGGGACTTGACCATTGCCGAGATAGCTCTTAGGCAATTCCTCAAAATGAAAATCTTGGGGCTGGCAGCCATTTCTCGCTCGAGAATTCGGCAACGTGCGCGGGTCATTTGGGTCGGAGCAGCGGATACCAATTCAAGGCTGTTTCATCTTCGTGCCAATGGACGTCGCCGGAAGAACTTTATTCCAGCCCTCACCACTGATGCGGGACAGTTGACAGTGGAGGAGGACAAGCATGAGGCACTGCTTACTCACTTCAAAGACATGATCGGCTCAACTGTCGCTCGCCCACGGTCTTTGAATTGGGATTCACTTGGTATGCAAACACATGATCTGTCTGCTTTAGAAGAGGCTTTCTCAGAGGATGAACTCCGGGCTGCTGTGTTTGGGTTGCCAACAGGGAAGGCGCCAGGACCTGACGGGTTTACTGCCATTTTCTTCCGCAAATGCTGGTCGTTGATCAAGGGAGATCTGTTACTTGCAATAAACCAGCTTCATAATCTGCGAGGTCATCGTTGGCACCTCCTAAATTGTGCTCACATCTCGCTACTTCCGAAGGGGGAGGACGCACACCGGATTAAGGACTTCAGACCAATTAGTTTGATGCACTCGGTGGCAAAAATTGTATGCAAATTGATGGCGAACCGGTTAGCTCCTTGCCTGCATGAGATGATTCCAAACAGTCAGAGTGCTTTTATAAAAACTCGAAGTATACATGACAACTACTTGTATGTTCGCAACGCGATCAAGAATCTGCATTCCAAGAAGAAATCATGTTTGTTCCTCAAATTGGATATTGCTGGTGCTTTCGATTCAGTCTCCTGGGAGTATATGCTGGAAGTTATGGAGCGGCTTGGATTTGGCCCTAGATGGCGTGACTTGCTGTCCTTGATGTGGAGTTCCTCTTCCTCGCGTATCATGGCAAATGGAAAAGTGGGGCTCCCAATTTTGCATCGCCGCGGGTTGCGCCAGGGGGATCCCCTCTCCCCTCTACTTTTCACTATTGCGATCGCGCCGCTGCACTGGATGATGCAGAGAGCTGATAGGATGGGGGCACTTTCTACTGTGGATCTTCCTCCGGCTAGACTTCGAACAAGTTTGTATGCGGATGATGCTGCCATGTTTCTCAACCCCACGGTCTCAGATGTTTGTCAGGTGGCAAATATTCTGCAGCTTTTTGGACAGGCTTCCGGGCTTCATGTTAACCTTCAGAAGTGTGCCATCTATCCTATCCGATGTCAACCTGACGATATTGCCCACCTGTTGGATTACTTGCCGGTCCCTGTTGGTCAGTTTCCTTGCCAGTACCTCGGACTGCCTTTGCATCATAGGAAATTGACGAAGGCTGAGCTGCAGCCAATGATTGACAAAGTGGCCAAGTGTTTGCCTAGGTGGAGAGGAAAGCTCATGAATGCAGCTGGAAGACTGGAGCTTGTCAATTCTGTGTTGTCTGCCATCCCTATCTACATGTTGACTGTGTTTCAGCTTGGTAAATGGGCTTTTAAGAGGATTGACAAAATACGTCGTGTCTTCCTTTGGAAATCCAAAGCTGATCAAGCTAGGGCGATGTGCATGGTGAACTGGCGAACAGTTTGTCGCCCTAAATCTGTCGGAGGGCTTGGTATCCTTGACTTGGCCAGCTTTAGCCGTGCTCTTCGTGTTCGCTGGTTGTGGTATGAGTGGAAAGATCGAAAACGGCCCTGGATCCGAACGAGTGTACCTTGTGACTCCACGGATTCATCTCTGTTCCAGTCTTGCACAAAAGTTTCTATTGGCAGAGGGGACATCGCAAATTTCTGGACCACCCGCTGGCTGGAGGGGAGGGCGCCGGCCGACCTAGCGCCAAATCTGTTCAAACTTACTAAGCTCAAAAGGTTAACTGTGGCACAAGCTATGATTGATAATCGTTGGATGACAGGGTTTCAGCGCATCACTTCAGAGGTGGAGCTTAGGGAATATACAGTGCTCTGGCTTAGGCTGCAAGGAGTTATGCTCAATGAGGAGGAGGATCAGATTACCTGGAAGCTAGGAAACAACTCTGTATACAGCGCAGCATCTGCATACAAGGTCCAATTCGCCGGATCTTTCTCCCCCATCGATTTCACCAAGCTTTGGCGCTCCAAGATTCAACCCAAGTGCAAGTTTTTTATCTGGCTCTGGCTTAGGCAGAGAATTCTTACAGATGATCAACTTCAGATCAGGGGCATCGAACACGGCGACCTCTATGTGCTTTGTGATCAGGTTCCGGAAACCGCAACCCATCTAACTCTTGATTGCCCTTACGCCCGTTCGGTGTGGTTTCTCCTTGCTTCTTGGATCGATCGACCTATTCTGGCTACGACCCAGCATCAGTTTGCCTCTCCTGGTGATTGGTGGAGGTTCATGGGGACGACGCTCTCAAAAGATGAACTAATGGTGGCTTTATATGGAGTTTGGCACATATGGAAGGAGCGTTGCCGGCGTATTTTTCAGCAGGTGACCATCACAGAATCGCAACTCTTGGATCTCATCAGAGACGACATTCTCTTGATTGGAGCCTATCACGCTGGACGGGCGGCCTTGCATCAGGTCGAGCTTGTTGATGAGAACCTCCAGGGCGAGTAGTTGCGAGCTAAGCCAGGGCTTGGACCTTGACATGGGTATGCCTATCGGGTACCCTACCATGAGGGTACCTGGTGCACGTATCGACTAGGCCCAACTATCAGAGCCTACATGAAGCCCATGAAGGGAGGCCCACGAAGATGGAGTATCCTCCAAGTTTGGCGAAACAATAGTCGGTTTAGAGTTTCCTTACTTGTAAATCGAGTCGGTTACGAACACCCGAGACCCAGCCTATTATTTAAGGACTGGGAGGGCCATCGAACCAGACACGTACCTTCAGAGCCACCAAAACCCTAGCGAGATCGACATCTCGCCGGGACCCTTGTAACCATCATATTCACAAAGCAATAACAGACAGGCAGGACGTAGGGGTGTTACCTCCACACGAGGGCCCTGAACCTGGGTAAAATCTTTGCCCTGCTTGTCAGCCGACGATACTTCCAACTCTACCACGTTCTCTCCCCCATATTCATAACCTAGGGACCTTAACCATGGGTCTTGATGAGTCTATTCCTCGTCAAGTGGCGCCGTCTGTGGGAATGGATAGCGCTGGACTCGAAGTTTCGCCGATCGCAACAGCAAACGGCAAATCGCCGATCACACCAGCAAACGGCAACTCGCCGATCTCATCCGCAAACGGCAACTCGCCGGCCATGTCAGCAAACAGCAACTCGCCGATCCAGGCGACACACGGCGACTCGTCGATCACTCGAAAAGCGGCAGCCTGCCCGCTTCACCTGCAAAAAGCGCATCTGCTCTTCCAATAAATTTCAGTCCGCACTCCCCGGAGCTTCAGGAGGTGTTTTCCGGCCTTGAATCAGGTTTGAGTTTAACTGTTGGAGCGTTCAATTTTTTCGTAAACAATCTTGGCACGCAGGACTCAATAGATCCGCAACAACTGGCGCTGGGCGCACTCGAAGCTCCGTCGACTGCGCTCGCCCCGTCGTCGATTCCTGAAGCCTGCTCGCCCGCAACAACCATGTCGACCGCGAGATCGACAGGTTCATGATGACGGAACTCCAAGGCGAGGAGGCAGAATCAGCATACCGCACAAGCAACGTCGACTTCAACCTACCACTCGACGAGAGTTTCGACTGCGGGATCTCCCTCGATGATTTCTATGAGCCCGCGATTCATAACGACAACAACGTCGACTCGGAGATCTTCACCAACACCAACCTCGACTCAGACATCCATAATGGCCTCGCCAACACCGAGATGAGCATAGGCGATGAGCACGCCGACAACGAGATTCGCCTCGAAGATCTACTCGATGAACATACTGGCTCTGACATGAGCCTCGACGGCGACGTCGAGTCCATGACTGGAATCGACAGCACATACACCTGTCCACGGGTCACGCCCCATCAGGTCTACGTGGCCTTCACCGCAGAATCATCCGCAGACGCAGCCGCTCGCAGGCCTGCACAATTCCCATGCACGGTAACCATGCCGGATGGGTCACAACCTTGACAATCACGGAGGAGATGGCAGCAAAAGCAGATAAAGTCATAAAGGAGTGCACAATGATGCCACCAAATTCCACCCCAGAGGAGATGTTGACCTTCCAGTACTTCAACTGGCAGGAGTCAATTCGACTGCAAAACTACCGAGCGACGCTCGAGGAGCGCAAAAGGCAAGCCAGCCTCTCGAGTGCCCGAAGAAGGGAGCAATCCCTCGGGTCCACAATGCAACCAACCCCATGACCTAGGTCGCGGTTGGCAAGCCTTCCAGAACATGAAAGGGTAGCAATCACCCGTAACCTGTCGTTCATGACAGAGGACGCTAATGGAATCCCAGTGCCCAAAACTGATGCGGGTGCATTATTCTCCGTAGGTGCTTACCTCAAGGCAATGCAACCTCCGGCGAATGACCCTAACGCGGCCCTACATCGCCAACAACTCAAATCGCTAGCTCTAGCGGCACAGGCTATACAGCCAGAAGACAAAACTCCAGCAAGGAATCGCGATCGCGACATAGTCGACTCACGACACGCAGCACATCATCGCAGTGGTCGCAGCCACCACTCGGATGAAGGAAGGAGAAGCACGCGCCGGCACAGGTCCAGCAGAAGCAGATCTCGAAGATCCTATAGCATCGATTCATACTCTGATCGTGAACCGGAGCCATGCGGAGCATTGTGCTTCACTCGACGCATCCGTGGGACGCGGATGCCCAAAGGGTTCACGTTGACAGGCGAACACCCCAAGTACAACGGTCGCCAAGAGCCTTCCGGGTGGCTAGAAGATTACAGACTCGCCGTGGCATGCCAACGTGGCACTAACACCACGGCGATGCAGTACATACGACTCATGCTCGAAGGAACTGTAGGGTCGCGTGTAGGCTACACTAGCGCAAATCAAAATTTTCTACCGCGACATCCAAGGAACTGCTGCAGTTATAGATCACGGGATTACCACTAGACGCGCTGTGCCGTGCTGAAGTCGGTGAAGCGAGTCGGGGCAGGGTAGACGTACAATCCTCTCCGATCCAGTCGCTCCCACGAACAGCTCCCACGAACAGCTCCTCTCGGCGGCTCGTCCAAGTGCTCCAAGTGCAGCACCTCTATCGGTATCCACACGTACGGCGTGGAGGCGCCGCTCGCCGGACTGCTAGGTCCGCGCGGGCGGCAGGGGCGTGGTGAGACGGTGGCTGGGTGGATTGTGGTGCGGAATTGGGCAACCCTAAAACGTCCAGCCTCCTCTCCTTATATAGACCTCCCCATATTGGGCTGCCTCAACCGAAGCCCATTCTGGAGTCTATTCCAGCCCAACTCGGATCCAATCCGAATTCTGCCTGCACACCTTAAGTGTGTGACCCTATAGGTTCACGCACGTTTAGACATGACACGAGTACACCTACTCGGCCAATAGTTGGTAGCGGCTTCTAGCAAAACGTGCCAACTCCCAAACGCACATAAAGATCGTATCGGACGAACCATCACAATGTTTATGCCATTCCCTTTGCCTCACGATATTAGGTCAAGCCTCCAGCTGACCTCTCTTTCTCGATCCTGTGATTCGGAATCCCATACTAGGTTAACCATTAACCTTATGTAGCACGGCCATGCATTTCTGGATCCGATCACTCGAGGGGCCCAGAGAAATATCTCTCTCAAGAGAGGGGCAAATCCCATCTTGACTGACTATGCCTTGCAGCATGTTTCATGACAAACCCGTAAGCTACCTTTATGGCTACCCTTTCACGGTGTAGCGTTGGATAGCCCCAAAGTAAGTTAATTCACATCTCAAGTACATACGACAATCTCAGGTCTAGGGACAAAGCAAACACATCGTGTAGAGAGAGAGCTATGAACGTTTGCTTCATTGTCTCAAGGTGGGTCAGCCCAACTCTATGTTCACAACATAAGTCCACATTATTAGTTTGACATCTCCATGTCTATGACTTGTGAAACATAGTCATCTACTAATACATGTGCTAGTCTAATATTCAAGTGTGTCCTCACATGAACTCCGACTAGGGACATATTTAGAATAACCATACAAGTAATGAGTTTCACAGACAAGTCCTCAACTCGCCAATCAATACAAGACATTATTCAAGGCACATTATAAATCATGGATACATTGAAATATCATCATCTCTATGATTGCCTCTTGGGCATATTTCCTACAGTCTCCCACTTGCACTAGAGTCAATCTAGAAGATATCTAATACCCATAGCTCTTGTGTGCTTATCATGATTCTTCTGTGAGAGAGGCTTTGTCAACGGATCAGCCACATTCAGATCCGTATGTATTTTGCATAAGTTTATTTCGCCTCGTTCGATGTACTGCCGAATGAGATGAAACCGCCGCATAAAGTGTTTGGTCTTCTGGTGATTCCTTGGCTCCTTTGCTATCGCAATGGTTCCACTGTTGTCACAGTAGAGATCCACTGGACTGGACGCACTAGGGACAACACCAAGATCAGTAAGGAACATTTTCATCCAAACACTTTCCATGCTAGCTTCTGCCGCAGCATAATACTCGGCCTCCATTGTAGAATGAGCAACTGTGTCCTGCTTGGAACTCTTCCAGCAAACCGCCCCACCGTTCAACGTGAACACATAGCCCGATTGCGACTTGGAATCATCCACATCAGTTTGGAAACTAGCATCGGTGTAACCATTTACAACGAGCTCCTCCTCACCTCCGTAAACTAGGAACATATCCTTAGTCCTTTTCAAGTACTTAAGGATATTCTTTACCGCTGTCCAGTGACTCTCACCGGGATCAGCTTGGTACCTGCTCGTAACACTTAGAGCATAAGAAATATCTGGGCGAGTACAAATCATAGCATACATGATAGATCCAATTGCCGAAGCATATTTGATATTTTTCATGCGCTCTCGCTCATCAGTAGTCGAAGGACACTGAGTCTTGCTAAGGTTTATACCATGTGACATAGGCAAGAACCCTTTCTTAGCCTCTTCCATGCCGAAACGTTTTAGCACCTTGTCAAGGTATGTACTCTGGCTTAATCCTATTAGCCTCTTCGATCTATCTCTATAGATCTTAATTCCCAGAATATATGCTGCTTCTCCTAAGTCCTTCATTGAAAAACTATTCTTCAACGAAGTCTTTACGGATTCAAGCATAGGAATGTCATTTCCAATCAGCAGTATGTCATCCACATACAAGATTAGAAATACGAGCGAGCTCCCACTATCTTTCTTGTAAACACAAGACTCTGATTCGATTTTGGTGAAGCCAAATCCTTGGACTACTTCATCAAAACGAATATTCCAACTCCGAGATGCTTGCTTCAGTCCATAAATGGACTTTCGAAGTTTGCAAACCTTTCCAGCATTTTTAGGATCGACAAAACCCTCGGGCTGCATCATATACACGTCCTCGGCAAGGTTTCCATTCAGGAAAGCTGTCTTGACATCCATTTGCCATATCTCATAGTCAAAATATGCAGCAATAGCTAGAATTATCCGAATAGATTTAAGCATCACTACGGGCGAGAAGGTCTCCTCGTAGTCAACTCCTTGAACTTGTCGAAAACCTTTTGCAACAAGTCGAGCTTTATAGATGTGAACATTTCCATCCATATCAATCTTCTTCTTATAGATCCATTTGCACTCGATGGTCCTATGACCATCAGGCAGGTCAACCAAGTTCCAAACTTGATTTTCATCCATGGAATCTATCTCGGATCTCATGGCACTTTGCCATTTCTCAGAGTCTAGGTCCATCATTGCTTCCGCATAGGTCGAAGGTTCATCATTGTCCAACAATAATATTTCACGCGTATCATTGTCTATCAATAATATTTCTCGCGCATTGCGAATCCTTTCTGACCTTCGTAGTGCTGGTGTTTCTCTTGCCACGGGTTCCTCAACTCGTTCTGCCATGATGGCATCACCCATTGAGTCCTCCCCGGTAGGCTCAACTTGAACTTCTTCAAGCAGCACCGTCTTTCCACTTGTTTCCTTCTTGAGAAACTCTTTCTCTAAGAAAACACCGCTTCGAGCGACAAACACTTTGCCCTCTTCTCGGTTGTAGAAGTAATATCCCAAGGTTTCCTTGGGGTATCCTACGAATATGCATTTATCCGACTTGGGTGTGAGCTTGTCCGACTGAAGTCGCTTGACAAACGCATCACAGCCCCAAATCTTTAGAAAAGACAACTTGGGACTCTTCCCATTCCACATCTCATATGGTGTCTTAACTACGGATTTAGATGGTACCCTATTTAGTGTGTGAGCTGCTGTTTCTAGAGCGAAACCCCAAAACGATAATGGTAGATCTGACTGGCTCATCATTGATCGAACCATGTCCAACAAAGTCCGATTACGTCGTTCGGAAACCCCGTTTCTTTGAGGCGTTCCGGGCGGCGTAAGTTGAGGAACAATTCCGCAACTCTTCAGATGATTGCTAAATTCGTGACTCAAATATTCTCCTCCACGATCTGATCGTAGAGCCTTAATTTTCTTGCCACGTTGATTCTCTACTTCATTCTGGAACTCTTTGAACTTTTCAAAAGTTTCAGACTTATGCCTCATTAGGTAGACATATCCATATCTACTAAAGTCATCAGTGAAAGTTATGAAGTAGTGAAAACCACCTCTAGCGGTCGTGCTCATTGGTCCACATACATCAGTATGTATTAGTTCCAGTAAGTCCGTCGCCCTTTCAGGAGAACCATTGAAAGGCGACTTGGTCATCTTCCCAAGCAAACAAGCTTCACATGTCTCGTATGATTCAAAATCAAACGAAGTTAGAAGTCCATCAGAATGGAGTTTCTTCATGCGCTTTTCACTTATATGACCCAAACGACAATGCCAAACATAGGTGGGATTCAAATCATTAGGCCGAAGCCTTTTAGCACTTATGTTATAAACTTGCTCATCATCATGAACATCATCAGGATTCAAAATAAACAACCCATTCACAATGGAAGCAAAAGCCACAAACATATCATTCTTAGAGATAGAACAACCATTGTTTTTACTCGCAAATGAATAACCATCTCGCATCAAACATGAAGGAGAAATAATGTTTCGACTTAAAGCTGGAACATAATAACAATTATTCAATTCCATAATAAATCCTGAAGGGAGGTGCAGTTGCATGACGCCAACGGACAACGCAGCAACCTTTGCATTATTTCCGACGCGAAGATCAACTTCTCCTTGTCTCACGCTTCTACTCCTTACTAGCCCCTGCATCGATTTGCAAATGTGAGCAACCGATCCGGTATCAAATACCCAAGAGTTAATAATGGAGTCAGCGAGAAAAATGTCTATAACATTAACCACAAGCGTACCTGAGCTAGAAGTCTTACTCCCACTCTTCTTCAAAGAAGCAAGGTACTTGCTGCAGTTTCTCTTCCAGTGTCCAGACTCATGGCAGTAGTAACATTCTGTGTCAGGTTTAGGTCCATCCTTAGGCTTAGGCTTTGGCTTGAGATCACATCTTTAGCTTTTCCTTTCCTTGGCCTTACCATGCTTCTTGAAGCTAGGCTTGTTCTGCACAGCCAACACTTGGCCATGCCCTGCACACTTCTTAATGTCACATTCTGCCGTCTTGAGCATTCCACAAAGTTCATTAAGGTCCTTCTCCACCCCATGCATATGGTAGTTCGAAATGAAATGCCCATAGCTGGCTGGAAGCGACGCTAAAATAAAATCAGTGGCCAACTCTCGGCCCAATGGAAAACCAAGTTTGTCCAAAGTCTGCGCGTAACCAAGCATCTTGATCACGTGCGGGCCTACTGCTGCTCCTTCAGCTAGCTTGCATTCACCAAAGGCCTTAGCGACATTGAACCTTTCAGTCCTGGCCTGGGTCTGGAACATGTCCTTAAGCGCAACGATCATATCGTACGCTTCCTGACCATCAAACTGCTTTTGAAGGTCGGGTTCCATGCAAGCAAGCATAAGGCAGCTAACCTCAAGAGACTCATCACATGCTCTCTTGTAGGCAGCCCTAATGGCAGCAGTGTCGGTGTCAAGAGGTTCATCTGGGATTGGGGTATCCAGAACACTTTCCTTCTTATCAGCCCTGAGAACAATTCTCAGATTCCGGATCCAATCCGAATAGTTTGTTCCAGTTAACTTTTCTTTCTCAAGGATGGAACGCAAAGCAAAAGGGGTGGGTTGGTTACGTGCCATTGATCTACAACAGAAAACATGCAAAATACTAAGACAAAAATCCATGATAGAGTAAAACATTAAACAATTTAATATGGTCTACTCCCACTAAAACCAACATCCCTCTGTTGATACTTAGTGATTCAAGATCCACAACGAACAAGTCTCCTAGTGAGCCGGACGCTTCACCGCTAGAAAACGAGGTAGTTTGGTAAGCAACACTTTGCTAATCATATCACATATGACTCTTGTTGTTGGGTGACATCTCTATGTCAAAACCCAACCTTTATGCCCCAAGGCGCTTAACCGTTAAGATTACCTTGTTGAGCTAACCAACTCTTATGCATGTAAGTATCCGATACAAACCCATCTAGCCAACGAAAACCGATGGCACCCTACTGTCATAGGCCCACCATCGATCGTAGAAGACATGGGATGGTGCAAGGTTTAGTTGGGGGGCATGTTAACTTAACATTTGTGAGGGATCGTTCTACTTCCACGAATCTAACATGCATAGGAGTAAAACAATAGGAATAGCAATCACATAGTTGTGACACAGTATGGCCCGTTTCTCATGGTGATCTCCATCTCCATAGAACCTGTCCACCATGGTGATCTCCATCTCCATGGTCCATGTGCGCCATCCCTCCGAGTGATGAGTCCTCCAAGAACTATTACAAGCTATTACGCCTAACAGCTAGTAATGTAAATTACATGAATGTGGGATCATCACAAGTCGGCACGCAGGCCGTTAATACAATAAGTGACAACACATCTGGCTCCTGCCGTGTTGACATACTCACGACACGCAGGTCATGAAAATATTACACACATGCATCACATACACATGGGCCATACTGGTCACAAAACACAAATCTGCAAAAACGAGTTAGACGTTCTAACGCCGAAACTTGCAACCCCTAAAACTTGCTTTTATCAATCGAATTTGCCAAATCTAAATTTGACCCTCTTCAACCCTAAAATCTACAACTTTTATTCAGACCTTTTCTCGATCCGAGGTCGTCTGCAAAAGTTACAGCCGTATTACCGGAAACTGTTCGTTTTGGCAGATTACCTGTTACCGGCGATAGATCCGATCTATCACCCCGCGCATCTCATGCACCATGAATATGATCTAAATTCCGATTCGACCAATCCAATTGATCTTCGCGTGCTGCTGTTGGATTTACGTGTCACAGTCTACCCCGATGGCGGAAACCGACCGGTAGGGGTAAGTCGTTCGACGACCTCTTGCAACACGATCACGGAAATCAGATCACAGATCAAGACATTTACAACAGACTGCCGATCACATCGGCCTTACCCCATCTACATATCACATATGCAAATGATCCGAACCTATAACGAGGCAGCATCGGCTCTGATACCACTGAGGGTCGCGTGTAGGCTACACTAGCGCAAATCAAAATTTTCTACCGCGACATCCAAGGAACTGCTGCAGTTATAGATCACGGGATTACCACTAGACGCGCTGTGCCGTGCCGAAGTCGGTGAAGCGAGTCGGGGCAGGGTAGACGTACAATCCTCTCCGATCCAGTCGCTCCCACGAACAGCTCCCACGAACAGCTCCTCTCGGCGGCTCGTCCAAGTGCTCCAAGTGCAGCACCTCTATCGGTATCCACACGTACGGCGTGGAGGCGCCGCTCGCCGGACTGCTAGGTCCGCGCGGGCGGCAGGGGCATGGTGAGACGGTGGCTGGGTGGATTGTGGTGCGGAATTGGGCAACCCTAAAACGTCCAGCCTCCTCTCCTTATATAGACCTCCCCATATTGGGCTGCCTCAACTGAAGCCCATCCTGGAGTCTATTTCAGCCCCCAATACGGATCCAATCCGAGAATGCCCTGCACAACCTTAAGTGTGTGACCCTATAGGTTCATGCACGTTTAGACATGCACGAGTACACCTACTCGGCCAATAGTTGGTAGCGGCTTCTAGCAAAACGTGCCAACTCCCAA